>JAFBJT010088132.1:13417-76685 GCA_016785325.1 Chascanopsetta lugubris
CAGACTTGGGCCGCGCTCCAACAGTCTTCTGATCTACTCTCATGTCGCTTTTGCCAACATCGGGGCAAAAAAAGTGTGCACGCAAAAGACCACATTTCCTTTTCTGCCGGGGGGGGTGGGTGGGGTGGGGGTGGCGGGGGGGGGGGGGGGAATTACTGTGGGCTGACATTACAAACCGGTCAGGGATGATGCTGATGGAGAGCAACTTAAGTGAAGGCGATCCCTTACCTTAATGTCAGATGTCACAGCCAACATCTGCTATCACCGACTTCGGCCTGGAAGAGACAAATTGGAGTTGGATCACGAACACGCCGCTGGTTCATCCAGTCTATATGAGGCCCAGCCCTCTGCTGCCAACATGCATCTGATGTACTGTACGCGGCAGCGCCACCTAAACACGTGAGACTCGCGCGAATGGATCTCCAGCATCTGAAGTGAAGTCGTGGAATTAAAGAGGCGTCCTAGGTCACGCTGTGTCTGACTGAGTGGTTTCAGATTCATCATCGATATGATTAGCGTGTGTGTGTGTGTGTGTGTGTGTGTGTGTGTGTGTGTGTGTGTGGTGATAGAATGGGGTCACCTCTCTTTAGGAGCTGTCGAGTTGTTCTGCTGATGATCGTGTTCAAGTCTGTGAATAAAAAGGGCAGATGTCAGTCTTTTTTTCAAATGATCCGTTGTGACACGTTTTGTAACTGAAAGGAAACTCCGCTGCTCACCTATCCCTCTGCGCTCTGATCTTCTCATCATCATACCTTCAAAAACAAAGAAAGGACGTCTGTAAGAGACACGTCACTACGTCAACATATCCTCAAAGATCCAGAAACAGTCCTCTGGGACTTTGTGAGCACATCAGGCAGCTGCTGCAGATCCGGTGTAATGTGACTGTGATATTTCTAGATGTATGTTGTTTGGAGCAAAAGAGAGAGAGTCGTAACAGAGAATGTCGTCCTCTCCATCGGCTTAGTATATTCTAATCCATCAATAATTCATGTTCATGAAAATAATGACCCATTACTACGTCATTCCCACAAACTGTCTACAATCAATTTTCACTCCACGTGCGCCCCCCGGCAGTGACAGAGTGTGTGCTGTTACTCAACAGTGACCCTCGGTGGCTCCGACTACTTACTGCAACACGCACTCAGGGATCTGCACGTGCTCCATGGGGATGATCTGGCTGAGTTCGGTCAGTGTGTGGACGTAGCGGATTTTATCCAGGAACTTCACACTGGTGAAAAAAACAAAAAACAAAAAAACAACACAACAGTGATGTGTATATCCATTTATCAGTCTTCTTCTTTACCGCTTCAGATTCACAGAGACGTGTTCTTTGGAACTTGTGGATCACGAACGAGTCTTCACCTGATGAAGGGTCTCGAGATGGCGAGGACGGTGCGGATGAACCACGTGGGGTGAGCGATGATGAGACACTTCAGATTCTTCCTCAGTCTGCAGGAGAGAAGCCAAGTGACCATTAATGAATTCCCTTTCAGTTCTTCACACGATTGACTATTGTTTGATTTCCCCCCAGCAAACTGGTCAGTCTGGGTCTGCCTTACTTCCTGTCAATCATCTGGTAGCATCTCTTCAGCCAGCTGATGCCGGGCATCTTCCTGCGAGGAGTGGCTCCGTTCAGGTAAACAATCATGTAATCCTCTGCCACCAGCAGCTCCAGGCTGCTCACCACATATCTGGCAACGCAAACAAAGGAACTCGGATCAAAGTCGGGGGGCGGAGAGCAACTGATGACAGGAGTTATTCGACATCATGAATCATGTCGTGAAGAGACGGAGTCTCACAGGAAGAGGTTCTCCATGATGTACGTGTAGTCCTCACAACTGCTGTCAGGGAGATAACAGGCTGCAAACACGATGATGGCGTTCAGACCCTCGCCATAATAACCTGACAGGAAGAGGGAGTCCCTGGCGTTAGCAACGCTGATACTGACACAGCAGAATAACAAGAAAGTGAACAAATATTTTCAAGAAATTAGATAGAAACTGAAATACGGGAGGCTCAATAAGACATGAAATATGACATGTTCACGTTCAAATCATCAGGATTAGAGGTATTATTATAGTATAGATCAAATGTGTACAAAAGTACTGATACTTGTTCATAATTCTTTTGAAAAAAAATAAAATAAAGTGTTTTATTTTCACAACAAACGCACATTTCTTGCTGTGTCTGTTTATTATGATGTTTCCAGTAGCGCTGGAATCACAGCGACAATAAGTGAACATTTTGAAATGGAAATAACAACCACTGAGGATTTTTTGCAATGGTTTACCATTAAACCATTAGATCTGTCTTATTCCATGACAGCAAAATAAATGAACTAATACATCAAATCAAAAGAAAGGTTGGTGTTTTCCAAAACAGGAATCGCGTCTGAAATTTGAGGCTGAAATGGCAACAAAATGTAAATCCCATCTCTCTAAGTTGAAAAATTCTTCATACTGCTCCTTTAAAAACATCCACACTAGCCTGACCCAGATACACACACACACACACACACACACACACAGTTTAACTAACCTCCATGTGTGACCACCCTCAGGAACGGCCTGATGACCTGCATGTCGATCCTCTGCTCCTGGTCTCCGATGATCACCGTTCGCCACAGACGACCTGAAGAGTCTCTCTCTTCCTCACTGTCGCCCGGGAGACGTTTGGCCGTGGCCACCGGAGTGTCGTCTGGATTCAAGGTGACAAAGAAACGGTTTTTTTTTTACAGAATCCGACGTAATCAAATAAATCATATCATCATTCCACCTCCCTCTGACCTTCCCACTCCAGCTCGTTGCCGTTGTTGATGAACTCCAGCGAGTCGGTCTCGTCGGGCGTCTCGATGTCGTCCACGTTGATGTCCAGGTCGTCGGGCGTCTCCAGGAAGTCGTCGGAGAGCACCGAGCCCTCGCTCTGATCCAGGGACAGGTTCATGTCGGGGGCCACCAGGGTGCGGCGTTTACGCTGGGCCACAGACTCCCCCACGTTCAGAGAGGTGGGGGGGTCTGAAACACGGAGGGAAAGAAAGGTCGATTTACAACACGCAGGAGGGAATGAGAATCTTATTCAGCGCCGCCGTGGGTTTATCATACTCACGGTTTCTGTTGTCAGTGAGGCCGCATGTTGAATCTACGTCGCCATCTTCTGGCAGAGGCCTGCAGAGAAAAACAAGGGATGAATATTTCATGTGCGTGAGAGCAGTGAGAATGGAAACAGCATGAATAAGAAATCAAGTGACACAAATACAAGGTTCTCTTCACCGTGTTGTGATCTACTTTTTTCAAATCGACATGTCTTTTCTTGAATGCCACTATAAGCATTAAAAGGTACAGTGTGCATGACTTAGCGACGTCTAGTGGTAGGAATAGGCAGTCTCACCCTTACCTTCCAAGCGTGAAATGAAAAAAACCTACGATAACCTTTATTTAACACTCACTCATTCATTTAACAACATCAAACGTCAACATCAACATAATTATTTCATATTCCATCCCAGCCAAAATAAATGGAAATAGATTCACCTTAATCTTACACACTGGACCTTTAAAAATCACACAAAACAATCAGCTCATTGTCTTTGTGAACGATTCAAAAGAACAACAGCGTTTCCAAGGAAACAGTGTCAACAACTACTATCTTCACTGTGATGTTACAGTTTACAGTCTTAACGACACACAGTGCTGAGGGATGAGAGGTCTATATTTTAGAAGAACACACACACACACACACACACACACACGCGCACACCCTTAAACTACACAAGTATGGGCTGGCTGGTGTGTAATTGCTGTTATTATGTTGTCAGTGGCTCTGTAGAGCAAAGCTAAAGGCGGCACCAGCTGACATTAAGGAGTGCATTCAACAATAGAGAGAAGATAACAGGTTCTGAAGTCTTTCTCTGCCGCGCTCAACTTTAATCAACTCCACTTACACAACAATAATAACATAAAAAAACTGTCGAAAACAAATTCTAAGCTTGATTTTGTCACAGTTTTCTGATTATTCCTGTGGTTTTTCCAAAAGGTGTGATGTTTACATAAACATAATAACCCCAATAGAACATAATAAGCAGAGGGAAATCAGTTCCCCTGCTCGTCTAACTTGATTTCCCTCTGCAGCAGAGCAGAGTGTGGGTGTTTCACTAAGTCAGACGGATGTGTTGACTTTGATTTCTCCCTGTGCTGCCTGATGTTGTGCTCATGTCGCAAAGCCACATCCAGCAGAAGAACACACCTGCTGTCCCTCCCATTAAACACACATCACCGATCAATGCTGCGGTCACAGCCTACGCACCAAACAGGGACACACACACACACACACACACACACACACACACACACACAGATGATTACCTGGGGAAGTCCTCGTCCTGCCACTCGTCCTTCACCTCCATGCTGTCCATGCGTAAAGTGGCCTCTGCTGTGCCCATCCTCTGCAGGCCGGGACAGGCTTCAGCTGGCTGTGTTGGACAAACACATGAACCAATGTCATTCAGGGCAGAGAGCCGAGAGCTAGACGAGACTAGAACACACACAGCCCCGTCTGGAGGGAACACTCCTCCACCCGTGTCAGACAGCCTGCGCAACTCCGATGATTTCATGGGGGATTAAGAGAATTTGGGGCCGTTGTAGACTGGTGACGTTGTAGGTGTGGAGGTTGGAAGACGTGGGTGTTCACCAGGGCAGGGAGGGACTATGGAAACAAATGGCTCAGATGTATCCTGGGAAATGTAGGATTACAAAAAAACAACAACAACAACATCTGCTTCATTCCTCACCTGAGTCATCCCCTCCTGGCTGACATGGAATATAAAATAATAATAATAATAATGGAATCACAGGAATGGACGACACTCTAAAATGAGTCCTTTCTATTTACCTAGGGAGGCCACTGTGTGGTACCACGATGTTTTTACAGTGGCTCATAATGGACACACATAACACCTTTTTGTATTAAAGGTGCAGTGTGTACGATTCGGGGACATCTAGAGGCAGAGTTCCTCACCCTCACCCTTCTGAGAACCTGTGGTCGACTTCAGTTGTAATAAAAACTCAAAAGACGTTTAATATGTCCACGTCTACCACTGTAAAAACATGGCGGCCTCCATAGAGAGGACCCCCTCCTTGGGTAAATATAAATTAATGGCCTCATTTATCAATTATGGGATAATAAATTCATGAAAATGTCATATTTTTTAGAAGTGACAAAAATGACAGTGATCGTACACACTGCACCTTTAAGGTTCCCATAGGTTCTTGGAGGGGAGGGGTTAAATAAGAGCCATTTAGCTGCAACTTCGCCACTAAATTCGACACATTGCACCTTTAATTCCTCTCTAAATTAAGTGAAGGCTGGCACGTAGGTCGGTCATAAAGAACCCATTCAACAATTCCCAAGTATGAGATGCAATGTTTTTATTCAACAGCACAAAATCTGTTATTCATACGTCCTCGATTTAAATCATGGGACAATTGTGCAGTGAAGCCATTGTAAGATCAATTTAGCAAAACTCAAGCCCACCGGGGGTTTGTTTCCTCCACATCGCTTGAGGCAGGAGACTAAAATAAAACACCACACTGCTCATTCTGTCCCCGAGGGTGATACAAGCAAATCACAAGTGAATGCATAAGGCAGATAGTGATCTGAACTCTCATATTTTATATAACCCAAGTAGAATGAGGCTCAGTGGAGCAGATGCCCTTAAAATTCAATTAAGCTGTGGCTAATTTCACACTCTCATAGATAAGAGTGTCCGTTCTTTCCCGAGATCCACAAATGATTCTCTGTGAAGTTTTTTTTCAAGTTCAACGGGAATCCATCTACTCATTATTTGAAGTTTCATGAAGACACCGGGTGTCCATTTTGGGCTCACGTAGAAACATGGTGGTGCAACCACAGAAGATCTGCTCCTGATGAAAAAATTGCTCATACTCAAGTAATATAAACAACAATCTGTGCATTGAGGTGATTACTCAGAGTTAAAACACTACTAGAATATTCCATTCTCTGCCGATAAATCTGTTTACTTAAATTCGACACACGAAACCTTTAAAATCAAACCATCAAACGACTCGGCAGAATGAATCAGCTCCGTCTGAGCGTTAACGTAAAGCTTTGCAGCGTCTCGTGCCTCTGTTTATCACCGCAGGCCGTCACAGCCTTACACGTGCCGGACATCATATGCCTGCCTCGTGTGGGTGAAGTGTGAATGGGGGAGGAGCTTCCTCCCCGCATCGGTGCCCCAGTCAGAGTTCAGGCCGCTGCAGACGTTAGACCCAAAGTCCATTTGTCCACTGGGACGGAAGTGATTCGCCGCAGCGGGACACATCTGAGCTCGTATGGAAAAAGACTGCAAATGAGGACTAAAAGGCGCAGGGGCCTGGGGCTGCTGGTGCGACGCTGCGCTGTGACTGGATGTTCAGGGATGGAGGCGCTGTTTACACTGTGTTATCCTGTGGTGTTGGTCTTAAAGGGACATTCATGAGCTGCTACTTTCAAAAAGTATATTTATTCAATTGCTAATTTAAAAAAAAACCTTGAGTTGATGTTAGCTGTGAATGTGGTTTCACATTACAGTGCATCACAACCAGTGTGGGTCAAATGTTTGTAAATAGGTTCAAAGGTACCGTGTGTAGGATTGAGTGACATCTAGTGATGGAGTTGCATGTTGTAGCTGAATACCCCGAATACCATTGAAGCACAATGACCTTCAGCGGTCATTAAAGGTGCAGTGTGTAAGGTTTTTGCCATTTTTTGGTCACTTCTAAACAATAACATACTGACATTTTCATGAATTTATAATCACCTAAATGTAGAATTTCACCCTTCAATGACCACATTAATGCATATTCACCGCCATGTTTTTACAGCAGCATCTTTTAAGTTTGAATGACAATTGAAGTCGACCATAGGTTCTCCTAAATGCTCGGAGGGCTGAGGGTGACGTGATGGATACAACATCCAACTTCACTTCTGGATATCACCAAATCTTACACACTGCACCTTTAATAACTTGTAATCCTGTTCTATGATAGATATTAAAATAGTTTTAACTTTTTCAATAAAGCTCCCCGGCTACTTAGATCTCACTTTTGAGTCATCTCCCTGTGCTCTCCTTTGAAAAGCAGCAGGGGAACGGATCGATCATCTCCCTGCTAAATGAAGAGTGTGACTGCGAATGAGAATGGGGCAGGAACTTCACACGGAAACAGCGGATCCGTGGGTGATGTTGTGGTGGGTGCAGATGTCTCTGTGACCCCGGCCTCAGCTGCTCACACACACTGAAGTGCAGAGTGATGAACACTGAATCATGTCGCCGCAGCAGCAGCAGCAGCAGCAGCAGCAGCAGCAGCAGCAGCAGCACGTGTTTAGTGGGGATTTGTGTCCAGATGGCAGAGGCCGCTGTCAACTTACCCAACACTGACTTTGGAGCACCGTCATTCCTTGTTATTCTTTCCAGTCAAATTCAAATATTTGAAAATGTAAACGCACGCAATGAAAGTAAATAGCGGCGTTTCACAATTACGTCTGTATTTATTATTCCTGCATTTATTTTCGGTCTGAGTGACCAGGATGATGGGGAAAAACGTCCCGTCTATTGCGGCCTGCGTTGCATCACAGAACCCAATTTGTTTTGGTGCAGCGCTACACTCACTAGCCACTTCATTAGGTACACCTTGCTGACCCAGTTCTGCCCTCGGAGCTGCTGGCTCGACATAGTGCTGGACACGTTCCCCTTCACAGATTCGGATCCTGATCGACATGATTTGTTTACAGCTTAGGTTGTTTGCGCAACTGTTGCCCTTCTATCTCTGGATCTCGGGCATTTTCAGAAACTGTGAAATCAACTTTCTTTCCCAATCTGCTTCTCTGTTTTGAACTGGTCTCGTCCATGGCGACGCTCAATGGAGCAGCGAGTCGCTGCAATGTAATTGATTGATTTGGTTTCTGAGATAGCAAACGGCTGAACGGGTGTGCCTAATATAAAGGCTGATAAGCGCGAAACGGACGCTGTGAGGACGGATTCCTCGTGAATAGGATGGTCTGACTAAGGTTAGGGTGAGGTGAGGTGAGGTTACAGAGGGTGAGGTGAGGTTACAGAGGGTGAGGTGAGGTTACAGAGGGTGAGGTGGATCTGTAGACGGGTTGAATGTGACGTGAATAGTTTCTTTGTGAGGTAAGTCCAGGCGGAGAGCTCCTCTAGAACACACCGACTACGTGTGGTGGATCGCTCACCTTTACTTTGTCTTTGATCTAAAGGGAAGAGGTGCTATGTTAGTGCTGTGATGTGTTGTCTGTGATGTGCTCTGAGGTGCTGTGTGGACCTTCGTACGGACGCGGACGCAGAATCTCTGTCCTTTCGTTTAGACTCAGAGATTCTGTTTTGATTTCCTTTCCATCCTAATCTAGTCAAGTGAAATGTAGTTTCATTCGATGGGTTTTTGGCCTTGGCAGACAAACATGATCCGCCAGGTAGATCGTACGCTCGATATCCAGTTTTCTGAAATGATTTCCATGACAACTGCTCGTCCTTTGATATACGAGACTGTTAGCGGCGTGACTGATGCACAGGCGACAGGGATGTGACTCCTCTTCTTGTTTGAGCTGAAACCGACCGGCCCAAGGTCAAAAACAGCCCGTTCAGTAAAGGCCCTGGAAAGAAGGCCATTCTCTGTACCATGACGTACTCCCCAATAAGTCATGCGGTCATGTCTCTGTGTGGTTTCTGAGCTTAGCTCGACTGTGACTGAACAAAACCAGAATCACATGCTGCACACCAATACAAATATGTCAATATCTTATCCAACACATGTTTGAGGGAAAACAAGGAGAGCTGCTCTGACTCGGGGGGGGACTGGGCTCCAGTGCGTTAATAACAAGTCAGAGGCCGATTGTGAGAATTCAGTCGATGGAGAGTCCGGGGAGACAATTGCTGCCTTTTCTCTGCCAGACATTCCTTCACAGACAAATGGATTCTCTTATTGAGGGGGAGCGCAACAGATTATTCGCAGTGGGAATCCGTGCAGAGAAGAACACGCAGCCTCCAGCTTGTCACCGAGCAACCAGGCAGGATACTCACATTGGGGAGATCCGGAGGGGGGTCGGTTGCCTCCTCGCTGCTTCTGGTGGCGGATCCTCCTTTTGTTTTCAGAGAGGCTGGATCCACGTCATCACTGTTTACATCTGCAGCTGATGGGACGTCCGTGTGCAAGGGGGGTGGGGGGGTGGGGGACGGGGGGTGGTGGGGTTGGGTTTGGGGACGGGACCCCGGTGCTGCTGGAGGCCGAGGGGGTCGAGACGCGCCGTCCTCCTGCGGAGAGGAGAGGGTCGTCACACGTTAGTCGCCATCCTGCTCCCGTCTTTCCCCTCCGCCGCTGCTGCTGCTGCTGCTGCTGCTGCTGCTGCTTTTTGGACAAAAGATAATCCTCACCCACAGCTTTTAGCTCGTCTCATGATCATCACTCTCTCTCTCTCTCTCTCTCTCTCTTTGCCTCTCATTTACTTTTCCTCCTCCTCCTCCTCCTCCCTCCACCGACTCATAATGCCCCCACCCCGGGGCTCTAATCCTGCCGTGATGATGTCACCCGTATTGGAGCAGTGTTGTGATGGTTATGTAATCACACATGCCTACCTTCGCTCTGACTCCCTCCAGGTCATCCACAGTCACAGTCAGCTGTTTGCTTCCCCTTCATTTGCAGCCATCATATCGTCCCCGGTTCGTCTTCACATGAGCCGGAAAACACCGACGTTTCTTCTTCACTGCTGTCTCCTGGCAACAGCATCTTCCCCCTTCTTTCCCTCTCTCTCTCTCTCTCTCTCTCTCTCTCACGTACACAGCTCCTCTCTCTCCTGCTTTTTCTCACCATTCATTCCGAGCTCTCTCGCCCCCCGATGAGACCCCCTCCTCCATATGACATGCCCTCCTTCTCTTGCTCACGAGCTGTGATGCACTCCCCTCCCCACTCCCCCCTCCCCCTCCCCCCGTTATTCTCTCTCCCTCTCCTCAGCCCTGCACAGAGCTCTGGTCTGTGTCGGTAATCACAGGCCGGCTCTCTCTCTCTCTCTCTCTCTCTTTGGCCCTGCGCTCGACTCCCAGTGGGAGCAGCCACCGTTTCCATGTTCTTCCGTTTGCCCTCGGCTGCTTGGCGTAAAACAAAAATGTGTTTTGAGTGTTTGTAGTTTTCTATTAATGAAACAACTTTGCGCAGAACTGAAACGCTGCATTATGTCCACACATGTGACTCAGGGCATCTGTTTTCTTGGACATCCAGGTTGCACTGTTCTGCAGTGGCCCTCTCTCAGTCATAACAGATAAATGAGTGTTTGACCTTGTAAATATCAGATTATCTATGATGTTATCATCAACTAGTCACCTTTTAAAGGATTTCGAAGTTCTAAACATTGAATATACGCGTACGTACACTCCTATAGCTTTTAGCAGAAGAAACGCAAACCACGATTCTCTGTGAGTTTCAATCACGCGTTGTGCCACATACTTCCACAAAGTGCAGTACCATCAAATATTAAACAATTCCATACAGTCCTATGTATAGCTTAGTGTAAACTGGGTCACTAACTCTCCTGCCACCAGGTGGTGGCAGAGTGTTCCCCAAGAAAGCCGCTCTGCAACTAGAGGCAGAGAAACCCTGTGAGCAGATACATCACAGACAAACTGCATAATATACTGTGTGACAACCTCTCGATCGCCCCCCTAGTGGCTGACGGCCGTACAGGCCAGGAACCCAGCCTCCTCCTTGTTGTTTGTTAATGGGACAGGGCAACATCTCACATTTGACTTAGCTTTTATTAATGGATGCCGTCAAACTCAAAGCTGGTGGTTTGCGCCCCCATCAGGCCAGTGCGTCTTCAGCTCATGTCTGGAGAGATGCTGAACAACACCCACACCCATACAGTCGCCCAGAACATTGACAGTTGTCCTCAAACGATCCCTGTCAAGAAACGAGATCTAATTATTAAATAGAATATATCACTGAGTCTGTATAACACTATAACCCAGAGAGGAAATGTTTACTTACAGGATCCAGTCGACCATCAGAAGCAGTGATATGTCCTCAGTGGGGAGTCCCACTGAGGACAGCACCATCAGTATGGTTACCATACCGGCCTGTGGGATGCCGGCTGCACCCATGGATGCAGCTGTGGTAATCAAACTGAACAAGGGAGACAATATTAGTGTTAATGTGTGATGAGTCATGGAAAAACAGTGGTAATAATAATAAAATAAATCGTAATAATAATGTGGCATCGTCACTGAACTTCACACATGGATCAAACGAGGTCAACAAATATTCTACGCGCTAGAAAAACGGACGTACGGTTCTATTCAACCCTCACCTGAGGACGATGATCTGACCCAGATTAAAGTCTATGTTATTAAGCTGGGCTATAAATAAAGCTGCTACTGTCTCATACAGCGCCCCACCGTCCATGTTCACGGTGGCCCCTGCAGGCAGCATGAGGCGGGTCACCCGTTTGTCCATGCTGTGATTTTCCTCCATGCAGCGGAGGGTTACGGGCAAGGTTGCAGAACTGTGAAAACACAATGAGCAAGGAAGATCTCACACAAACACTAATAATGATAATAATAACAATAATCATCATAATAATCATCATAATACACAATCTCACCTTGATGAAGTCCCAAAGGCAGTGATGAGAGCTTGTAGGAAGCCGCTCATGAATCTGAAGGGGTTCTTCCGCGTGACGGTGAAATAGATGAGCGGCAGGGTGAGGAAGGTGTGAATGACCAAGCCAGCGATCACAGCGAGAGTGTACATCCCCACGTCACGGCCCATCTCACTAATATCTGCCATCTTTACCATCTGCCCTGCCAGGAGGAAGGTGATTCCCACGGGGGAATACCTGAGGTATACAGAGGGCGTGACAGGGGAAGAGATATTTGACTGTGTACGTTGGATTACGATGCTGGATACACGGCTTCTGTAATTCCTTTGGGATCAATCAATCATCCATGTGATCCACATTTTCACTCATGCAGTCTCTGATGATGATCAGAACTAGGGAGTTCTCACTGCATCGAGGTAACATCTGAGCATTACTGTGGATATTACATACACTCAAAACCTCCTTGCAAAGATAAAGAGAGATAAATCATCGAAAAAAAAAAAAAACTCTAAATAAAAACAAAAGTACGTAGATAGTCGATTCTCCAGTTTACCATATAAAGATGCTGACCAGATGCATGACAGCTTGATTCAGGCAGTCAAAGAAATCCCTCAGAGGTTTCCCCCTGGTCCCCATGTTGCCCAGAGTGAGGCCAAAGGCCAAACAGAAGAACAACAGACCCAACATATTCATGCCATCTGACGAGCCTGGCATTGGTTCCGTGTCGTCTACGAGAGAAAACAGCAAAATAAGACGGAAATCACATTATAAAAATAATGCAGATTATGGATGATAGTTGGAGCATCTGAAGAATCTCACAGTTTTCCCTGGTCTGTGTGATATTGCTTCCAGCAGGAACACTCCTGGAGTAAACTGTTTTAAACTGGAATTGAAACAAAAGGTAAAAAAATATTTTAAAAAAAGTGCCACAACAAATCACAGCCACTGCTTATCTTACCTTTCTGAAACAAGCTTCAACCAGATTAGATGGGATCAAATTCCTACAGAGAGAATGAGGAGATGTTGCTGTGAGTCGGCATCAACCTGCATCTTTGATTATAAACAGATGTCACCACACACCTGATCAGATCGAGAAAACCATCCGCGCTCTGCATAGGCTGCTCTCCGCCACCGGGGGGCGCTGAGTGGTTTCTGGACCACTGCCCTGGCTGGATGGTGACGGCGAGAAGGATTCCAGTCAATGCGGCAACAAGTGTGGTCAACATGTAGTAAGTCATTGCCCTCAGTCCAACTCTGCCATAAGCTCTCCAGTCTACAGATGACATGCCTGGTGAGAAGAGAAGTTACAAGATGTTGATTTTTAAAAAGATTTTTTTTACATTTATCATGTAATTGTCACCCATTATGAGTCATTCATTGGACGCTTGCCATATACAAATATTTGAGAACATCACCTCTATACACAGAAGACACTCCACATAATTATAACTTGAGCCTCTAGTGCAGAGGTGTCCAAGACTATTCTCACATATAAACATACAAACACAAAAGTCTGGAAGACTATTAAAGTTACATAAATCAATCGTGGGTCAAATATGCTTGATAATTTAAATATGAGCATCAGAGAGTACATTTGAGATGCTAATATTGAAATGAAACACATACAAACAGCTAGCTGCAGGTGCGGGTAGAAAACAATGGACAAGAAGGACTATCTTCAGTCAAGGTAGCTCCACCTAGTGTTAAACTTAAGCAGTGCAATACAGTCAATATGTGGGTCAAACTGCCGAGGATCTAAGTCGACCAAGCTTAATGGATCCCACCTGAAATCAGACTTGAAAGGATGAGAGGCAGAATCAACATCTTCAAGAGTCTAAAGAGCAGCTCTCCGGGAAAGTTTAAATATCTGATGTTCCTCTTGGTCAAGTTAACGTGTCGTAGAGCGAAGCCCAGGCCGATTCCTCAAAGAGACACGAGCACAGGTCAAAGAGTTAGTGAGTCTGTCCAAAGGCAGAGTTCAAAATATCAAATCCAACACAGAATGCATCTGAGGACAGTGTGTCTTCTTCTCTCGTCACCCAGATTAATGTTGGAAGGTATGAGAATTGTTCCAGAGACCACTCACCTAATGCAACGGCAGCAACAGTGAGAACGACAAATGCATTTCTCCTAAGAAACCCCTGACTATGAGTTCTGTTCTGGACCTCGTCACAATGATGCGATGTTTGAGTTTCCAAGGGTTCGGTCACTTGCACTGACTCCATCTCAGACAGGTCATGTGACTTTGGTACCGTCTCCTTCATTATTCGCCCCCGACAGCCGCAAAACACTTTCGACAAACAGGACAGACAATGATATTAATCAGTGTGGACACTGGAGCCGCCAAAGCTTAAAAGTGACAGCAGCTTAACAATGACACCGAGCCGGAGAATGAACGCAGAAGACAAATCAATGTGACAAATGAAGAACATTACAAAATAACCTCAGAAGTAAAGAGTCTAGAGATATTAAGAGGAAACCGTTTCAATCTCCTAAATGTAGCCCTTTGGCGTGAGAGAACTGGGAGCATTAAAATACTGACTTACCTCTGGGATCTCAGACTATTTTCTGCTGCACCTTATTCTAACCAGCAAGAACAGACAGTAATTAAACAACATAATATTCAAACCTCTGGCTGTTTGACGATGAGTCAATGAGCCCACAATCCACAGCAGACAAAGAACATATCCAGAAAAATGCCACTGGTATAAAATGCTCAATTGCCAGAGATCAAAATTAAAAACATGAATTCCATTTTCAAAGCAAAAGCAAAAAGTATCAAGAGTAAAATATAAAATTCCTTGTGAATGATATCAAACTGCGCTGCCGGTAATCAACAAACCACTGCCCTTTAACCAGAGTGCTCCAGTCTTAAAACTCCAAATTCAGCTTTAGCTCCGGAGTTGCACACTTTGTAAAAAGCTATTATTCAGTGATGCTAAGCACTCTTATAACATACGAAATATATATCCTTATTAATGAGCAAAGGTTTTGCAAGGCTCTGTTCAAATGTTTGACTGGTACTTATGGAAAAGATAAAACCAATGAATGAATAAATGTATAATTACCTTGTAAAAAGTTGTGGTAACACACAGATTCTGGGGTTGGTGTGGATGTGGTGGCCGACCAGATGGAAGGTGCACGTGTGCTCCACTTGGTAAACGATTCCAAACTGTCACTTTGCATTAAAAATCAGCTCTGGGTCATTGATTTGCCTGAAGTCACGTGTGAATTTTTCAAATGTATTCCATCTCAATCCCCTCTCTGTAAATTCATACTGTACACGTGCATGGGGCTTCATGAATGAATGTGTTCCCTTAAGAGTTCCTAAGGACATTTTGTGCCATTCTATTTTTCATTTTGAAGCCATTTTGAAGACCTCCCATTCAAAATATTTTTCCATTTTCGAATGTCCATCCCGTTATAATTGATTGTATTTACATGACACTCAAATGGCTTTACAGCGAAAGATGGACTTGCCTCAGCCACGAATGTGTGGCCCCAACCTGGGTGATGCACGGCAGCTATTTTGTTCCAAAACGCTCACCACACACCTGTTGGCGGTCGAGAGGGAGGAAGTGATTTGAGCCAATCAGAAGTGAGGGGTGATTAGGTAGCCAGATGGAGAAGGGCTCATTTTTGGTCATTAGGAACACGTGTGATTGTTTTAAATTAAATCTGGCACTGCAAAAAAAATGATGCATAAAAATCAATGTTGCCACTAATCATTGACCTATCTCAGAGCCTAATAATAAGATAAAAAAAATAATAATAATAGACAAATACCACTAGAAATGTGTTTTACAGAAATTAGGGACCTTAGGGACAAATAATTGTTTTTTAAATTTATATAACCACTGCCCAATTTACAATTATTGTTGATTGATTTGGCTCAATTCTGAGTGGAGAATCATTTAAACACACACTCTGTCACACGAGATCTTTATTCTGACAAGCTTAATGCACACGGTAACTGCAAGTTGGCCGCAAAGGCTTTAGGTCACCGCAGTGTTATGTGGACTGTGTCCTGAAAGTACCGAGTCTCATGGGGACAATAGCAGGGAGCAAGTGAAGCTAATCAGGGAATTTTTTTTAAAGCATCTTACTGCTATTTGTGTCAGTCCAAATCATGACTTTGAGAGTCACCTTAAATCACAAACAACAACTCGTACAGACAAAAATCCAATCAGGAAGTGCAAAAACACGCATTCGCAAAAATATCCTGTATTGCATGTAATGTAATGCATCCTGTATGAATTGGGAAAAAAATGTGAAAAAGGTCCAATTTCTCTTTCAGGTCTAGTGTGTAAGTTAATAAATAAATTCCAGGAATGGAATCAAAAGATAATTATAGACATATTTTGATGACCGTATAATCACCCCAGAGTGGGAATGTTGCGTTCGCTCCCTCAGAATGAGCCCCTTATGTTTAAATCAGGAGCCGGTCCTGCTGTCAGGGAGAATAAAACAACACAATCCATTGGTTATGGAGGCAGACAGCAGCGGCTTCCAAGCGTCCAGCGTATCGTTTACTCTCCATTGTCTGTAGGCTGCCAATTATGAGCTAAGCTCTTTAGAGGTTTTACTCCAGCCGTAAGTTATTGATACAGTCTAATCATCCTGGCACACAATAGCCAAGGTTTCACTTTTTCGACACTTTTAAGACTTTTACAGACCAGATCTCTTTGAAATTTGAACGATGGCGTTTCTCGTGAATCAAATGTTGGGGGACAAGCTGAAGAGTTTTACCGGCGGAGGCGGTGAGGACAACAAAAAGTCCGGACCTCCCGAGAAGGAAACGCCGGAGTCCAAAGGCATGTCCAGGGAGGAGTTTGAGGAGTACCAGAAGCAACTGGTGGAGGAAAAGTGAGTAAGATAAGATCAACATGGCTAAGAAACATAATTCATAACTGGACAAGAGGTGAATGATTGGAATATTATGCTTAAACTGTCCCATTATGAACACAATATGGATATTATGGAAGACCAAATACGTACAAACAGTGAGGCTTTTAAACATCTTTAGATATTCTGAATGATTTTACACCAGAGAGTGGAGGGACTTTGAAAAATGTAATAGTCAGAGAATTGAATATGTAAAAACTAATCGTGAGAATGTTCTATAATTCGCTGAGAGACAGTGTAGCAAATATGACCTTCATAGCCATAATCAGGGATTAGCGAGTGTGATTAGCATTAGCATAGTTTCCTCCCACTTTAAATCGGAGTCTCTCATTATCATTGTACACAAACAAAAACAAACGAGTGCTGCCATCTTGAACTTTGGACACAATTTGGAGAAGGTCTTGATAGGAATACCAATACGTCTCAGCTGTCAATCGTGATGTTTGACGCTTTCCACTAACACGGAGGAGGCAGGTTTATGAGCTGTTTTACGGCCCGTCAACAGGGGACACTAAAGACAATACAACTTCAGCATTAGGGGAAGGACACTCTATCAGTTTATTTTAGAAACTAAATTGTTTAATACACAACTTTTGATTTCCTGTCGGGTCATTTCAGTTGTGCATGTACACTTAATAACATATCCATGTTTTTTTGTTTTTTTCACTATCAAATACATGAGGGGTCTGTGAAATTGGAATAACTGGCTGTGGGCCCTTTTACAAAACACACCATCAATACTACAAGAAGTTTCTCTCTTTTTCTTTTCCAAACCTTATAATAATTTTTCCTACATTTTGAATGATTGCACGTGAAAATTATTTTCATTTTCTTGGACTTGCCACAAACTTTTTGAGTATCCTCATTGAACACTACTGAATTCTAGTCGCAAAGAATCTATTACAACACAATGAGCGTCGTGCTGAAAGGATCTCGATGACTAACACAGATGAGTTTTTTGTGTGTCAGTGTGTAGGTGTGCATTAAGGAGTTTGAACTTGCTTGCGTCTGTGTCTACCTGTGATGCATGTGTGACATCAACGGATGCGAGCGAGGCTTATAAGGTAGCTTTAGGTGGGGTTTTACTTCCTCAGCCCTCAAATTAGCCGGAGAAGCAGATTAGGCTAAGTGTGCAATAACTCATCAGGGTACAGTGTAAAGAGGCCACCATTAAACACGTCTCTTAGGCAGTGCGCTTTAAAACAATAATTATTTAATCACTTTACAACCTCCAGTAATGAAGAAGTGCCTATTATGTTCAATCAGGGAAAAGGAAGATTTTAATTGTGTTTAGGTTCTCGGTGTCAACCTGAAAGCGTGGAATGATATTGCCTTCACTGCGGCGCATGATTCCAATAATAATAATTCAATCCATAATTGAATGCAAATAACAATAATAATGATCATGGAATTATTACTATTACTAATATCATCACTGCTGAGGTTTTACTCAAAATCAAATGTGAAGTCTTAAAAATGTAAAGACTTGCATCTTAAAAATTCAAAAAATGTAAAATGTTTATTAAAAACAAATATTAGAGTCGAACTATGTCAATTATAAGACATACACTTCAGATTTTTTTTTTTAAATGCCTATGAAGCCTTTAACACATAAAGATGAGCAATTAAAATGAGGATTCATGTTGTAATCCTGACAGATAAATACAAACAATTATGAAATGCCAATAAAGGTAATGAGCAAAATGAATTCATTGGGGCCCCAATAACAGGCCAGGCCAGACCTGGTGACGCCAGAGCCTCGGCCTGTGACTGACACAGTTTCAGTGACTGCACTGTGATGAGCCGGCGGCGATGATGGCGGCTCTGAGGCTCTGCTGTGTGTCCGCCTCCACCCTCCCTGGATCCACTAAATTAGACTGTGTACCAGTGAACCACCGACCCATTAGCATGTCAGGGCTGGTATTTGGCACATGGGTGGAGCAGAGTGCAGAGCTAACAAACACCATGTAACCGCAAAACTGTGCCAAGCTGCAGCTCTGGATGTGGCTAATCTCATTAAAGCAGAGTCAGGGCCCGAGGAGACCACCCTTAAATAGCCGGGGGGTCAAATTTGGTGTCAGTGTTGAGACTGCACTTAGTGTGCAAAGCTCCTCCAGATGACAAATGACTTACGGTGTGTTGGTGTACGATACAACTCTACCAAAACATTCTCTTGCGATGACAAATGAGGATCTTGTAGAACCCATGACGTTTTAAGCGCGTACGATGTTGTCATTAACTCTCTTACTGGGCGGTGGGATTATAACACAAATGACGCACATTCAACTTTTTCCAGACCAGACGAGCTTGAGTCTCACTTGATCCCTACTTCTTTAAGCTCGTCGCCAAAATAAGCCACAGGTTTGACACATATATGTTCAACAGGCACATCATCGGTGGTACGCTTCCGAAAGGTATGACACTGTTCACGCAAAAAACGTGTGGCCGTGCCTTGGAGAAATACCTGCAACAGCGTGCTCCAATTCCACTTTTCAGAACGTTATCATACCAACACAACAACTTCAGATGTCCAGACGTTGGAGCACAGTGTCTTAATTAGGTCAAGTCCAAACTGCGTCATTCCCTAGCAGTTAAAAAAAAGAAAAAAAGAAAAGGAGGAAGTGCGAGCGTATCGGACTCTCATATTCCCACGGGTGCGCACAGAAAATAAATGGATGAGGACACGCACGCAGCTCGTTAAACGCGTCTTAGCGGTGATGTAACCGAGTCGTCGATGACACTAATAAGATAATGTTTTATAAGATACTCATCGACTCCGCTCAGGTCGTCACTGTGTCAACTGTTTTCCCCTGCTAACGACATTACGGTAATGTGGTGGTACGATGTGTAATGCTGCCGCTGATGAGACACTGATCTTTAAGGAAAGCTTTACTCAAAGCCACCTGCCTCGTTCTGTACCCTCTGACCGTTTAATGCACCGTGCTAATGCCTGGACACACTTGTTCCAGCTTAGGCCTCACTCTGGTGCAGCGAGGACAAAGACATTTGGGACATTCAGACACAAACGACATCCCAATTAGTCAAGTAACCTACACATTCTAAATATGAAATAAGCATTAACCTGCAGAGGGAAAGTACATTTAAAAAAAAAAAAGAAAAAAAAGTGCAGTGTGTACAATTTGGTGACATCTAGTGGTGAAGTTGCGTGGTGTATCCCTCGTCGCACCCTTCCCTTTTGAGCGTGCAGGAGAACCTACGGTTGCCCTCAGTTGACATTAAATATGAAATATAATATTTTATGGTAATGTAAAAGCAAGTCATCATGACACATTTGTACAAAAAAAAAATATATCAGTATATAATTATTCTTTAATCCTAGTCCTACAAAAAGAAGTGACAAAAATTGACGGAAAATCGTACACACTACACCTTTAACATATGTTGTATCAACTATGAAATCTTTTAAAAGTCTACTGGCATGACGGCAGGGTGAGGTGAGGGGTGTTGGGCTGCAATCTGTGAATTCACCATTAAGCATCACTGCATCCTCAATACAAGACGTGGACACCGAGAGTCATGAAACGTGTGTGTTCCGCAGGATTCAGCGTGACCAGGACTTTGCCACGAAGAAGGCCGAGAGGGCAAATCTACGAGTGGCTTTGAGGGACAAATACCGTCTTCCAGAAGTAAGAGGCGTCGCCACCACACCGATATGCACAAAGATGCTACAAACTGCAGGGGAATGTTTACATTACATCCCATCTTGTACTATTCAAACCGAAAAAGGAGCACCTTTCCCGAAATGTACACACATATTCCTGGTACTGTCAAATGTCTCTCACTCTCAAGGCGAAATTTAACATTTCAAACATGTCAAAACCTCGTGACCTCATTTTCCATAAAATCCAACGCAAGTACTTCAGTCCCACAAAGACACAGTTTAGTCGATGATTCGTTATGATTCCGAAATTATGAATGCAATGTGTTTGACCAACAACTCCAACAGAGCGCTCAAGACACAGCCACGGTTCAGATGGCCGGAGATGACATCGATGTCCCGGAGGAGCTCGCAAAGATGGTGGATGAGGATGAGGAGGAGGAGGAGATCAACGACTCCTTCATCCATCAGCTTCAGAACATGGATATGGACACACTGAAAACCAAAGCCCAGGCCAAAGCCACGGAGATGAAGCAGACTGCGGAGGAGAAGTGCACTCTCATGTGATTTGGTTGTTTTTCCAGAAATACCCACAATCACAATCTTTCATCTGAGGAAAATCAATGTTGTACCTTTGGTCTGTTCCCCACAGATACAAATTCAACCTCCAGCTTTTTGATATAAAAGAGACAAAACTGTGTATTTCTATCTGCATCTCCAATAAACAATATTTCAAGACCAAGAAAACGACCCTGTTGTGACAGTAGCTCGGCAGCAGCCATATGCAAATTGTGCAAGAGGTCAAATTAGACATTAAGCACAGAGCTTCAACCAAAAGGGCAACAGAGGTCCTATAATCTGGATGAATCTAGGAAGGGTTAACTCCTTTGCCCACTGTGACAAACCAACAGATTAAAAGATAAAGTGCCTGATTTCACCATGTTTTCCTTGACCTGATAACCTTCATGTGCACTTTTGAGGAGGTGTAGAAAAAGGTACAACGCATTCAATCTAAAAAACAAATAGACTGCTGAGAGTGGAGGAGGATGCGCATTGACAACATGAAGAGTTCCACTCTATACACGTCATGGTGCAGCCTGGAATGTGTGTCAGGCCTAGAATTCAAATAAATCCCAGTGGACAAACGGTGGTACTGCAACTTGTGTGCCTAAAAAAAGATTTCCCCGTAAGTGACAGAGAGAGAGTGACATCTGTAAATCCATAGGTACCATCTTTCTTTCAAAGTTCTTTTTATTGATTTTTACATCACATAGAGGAAACATACACATACGCCCCAGCAACTCAGAGAAGCAACAGTGGCATCAAGTTACATTAAAATAAAATAATGAAGAATAAAAAAAGGTCAAGTAGTCATGTAGGAGCAGCATGAGCATCAGTAGCCGTATTTGAAATACTATCAATGATATGATAGAGAGATTTAATTCATTATTCCTGTAATTGTGTGGGAGGTTTGTCCAAGAATCATCAGCACATCCCTTATCCGGGGGCAGATTGTGGGTGGGGCAGCCTCCCTCCACCCCAAAAGAATCTGGCGACATGCTAAAAGTGTAGTAAAAGCGACTACGGATGCAAATCATTATGTTATTCGAGGTTACAGAATTTGCCAACTGTCTATTTTCTGACTTAACCATTTACAGTAAACGACAGAGCCAAGTAAGACACGTGTGCGTCTGCTGACTGAGCAGCTTTCACACATCACACCATATCCAGATCTAATAACACCACTATGGTGTGCGCACCTTTCTATGGCAGCCATCTTATATCGCTCATACCTATAGAACATGATAAAGGGGATACTGCTTAATCTAGGATTAAACTTTCTAAACTTACACCTGCTCATCTCCAATATCAACTGGCTGTCACCTCTACATTGTGTTATTTCTCGAATGGCTTCTTATGCCAGCAATTCACTTTTACAGCAGCGTTTACGCCGCATAAAACTCAAAATATGAATCGATACTGAGCCAGCACATCTTGGTGACGCACTTCCTTCCCGTTCAAACTGATCACATGACCAGCCTCAGCATTTTACCCTCCCTTTCCATTGTCTCCCTGTCATCCCCCTGCTGCTCACCATCCCCCTTTCCCCCATGTAAGCTGACACAGCGCCTTTAAACATTAGCCGCTTTCTTCCTAATAGGATCTCTGGGGCTTAAATTGTCATCTGATAAAACTAAGGAGCTTGATAGCTGTGCTGCGCCCTCTTAACCAATTTGTACTCAATTAGGATAATGGGGAAACAAGCAAAGGGGGGACAGCTTTAATATATTAATGTGATGAAATGATTACCAAGTTACTTGTCTGGTATTAGGAGCAGGTGCCATATTAATATTTGCTATCGATCATGTGGACATCAGAAATATTTCAGTTGGATCTGAGTCACGTCTCTGTCAATGGGGCCATATGAGAGAGATTAGAGATTTTGACTCATCTGACAAGTGTACAGGATTTACCAGGACAATCATTATGGTCTGTGTGACCAATCGTCATGCAATTGTGTGACTTGACCTGTGTGTGTGTGTGTGTGTGTGTGTGTGTGTGTGTGTGTGTGTGTGTGACTCCAAAGCAGGTATTATGGAGGTGTGCCATCAATGCGACACGGAAATGCATCAGAGCTGTAATGCAATACAAACGTGTTTTATTCAACTTTAAATGCCAACTAATTGTTTTTCATATAAATTATCTCCAGTAATAACAACAACACTACCCAGAACCGCTGCCACTATATGAATTAAATGCTACACATTGAATATATGTACACACGAGTATAAAAATTAAAATGAATCACATGCACGGTAAATGTATTCCTTTACTAATAAATGCAATTTATAATCTTCCACCAAGTCCATTGACTGCTTGCGATATCAGCATATATGGCAATTAATCTTACCGTCTAGGTTTCGCTTCTTTATAAAATTATTTTTTGGAAACCATGATAAACATCTACCATGAGAGATCACCAAAGGAAAAACAGTTTAAATATGACTATTGTCATTATTGCCTTCATCAGTGGATATGTTGCCTCCATCAGGGGATACGTTGCCATGGTCTAAGGCTTATTCTGCCTCTCCTCTGGGTGATGTGCACGTGCACAGTCGGAGCAAAGTAGCTCAGACAACACCCGACAGGTCCGACTTTCTGTTAGTTACTTATCATATCGCAGCAACCGACTTCAAAGCAGATCCCGCCACAGGCACGTTTAAGTTCATTATTGCGTTCGATTATGCGCAGAGCTCATCCCTCACAGGCAACGGTAATGGGCTTTTACCGTCTCCTCTTTCTTGGAAAATCAGGAAAAGGTATGCAGCCAAAGCCACTTAACCTATTGGCGTTCTGTTCATAGAGACCATTGACATCAAAGTCCAGTGTTGCCAGATGGCTTTAAACGTGTTGGCATTTAAAAGTCCTTGCCTGCTTAGGCACATGTCGTTACTAGAAACGAGTGTTAAGATGTTTGTGTCAACCGGCCCTAAAGAAAAGGCTATATGAGGAGACGGAAGACCCTTTAAAAAAAAAAAAAGGTGTCTACTGTGGGTCAAAGGGTGTTTTAAAATATGCTCTTAGCCTTTTAATGCCCACTGCTCTGAAGATAGCTTTGACTAAGTGGATATTTCCCTAATGAGTAGCAGTTGGTTCAGAACTGCAAAAGAATAAATGAAATATTTGTAGAAAAATAAAAATAAAAATATGATTATAATCTGCTGTTTTGCCAAATATCTGTCAAGACCGTTTGTGTAATTATGCTTCGAAATACCCGCTTTCTCATATCGAACAGTTTACAATTAAATGTGCACCATGCACTTTCCATGAGGGAATCTGAGTTTGGCGTGCAAAGAGCTCCTCCTAAATATATCTTCCCATTGGAGCTGTGAGGTCAGAGGAAATCTCCAGCAAAATCTTCAGGCTCATTAAGGATGAGACTGATCTCTGGGGCCCCTACCGGAGCTGCCAAAGCTTTGGTTCTGGCAAAGAGGAACATGCAGACAAGCTGCGGAAGATAACACCCCTTGTACCCCCCCCCCCCCACCCCCCCTCCCTTCCCCCCCCCCCCCAACCCAGTTCCATTGTAAACCCTCAGAGTCAGTGCAACAAGTTGATCCGTCTACACCGGGCCGTGTTATTTGTTTATTTATTCAACACATGTAAACAATACGATTTGGAGTCACCGTTACAACCGTGACATTTAAAGAGATAATTGGGGCCGAGTTCAACATTAGTTTTGTCCACAAATTGCTCGTGTTTGAATTGATTAGGTTAAGCTGAGGTTAATTAGGTTTAAAGTAGGTTGGTGGATTGTCCCTTTATCACTCTGCTTCAATAGCATTTTGATTCATTGTGAAATTCTGATGTTTTTGCTCGTCATGATGCAACAATGAAAAGTGCAGCATCAGTCGTCTCTTATTATAATAACAGTTCTGTGCTATTTATAGTTACTTGGTATAATTTTTAAATTCCTTAATTAGAAAACCATTATAACAAAATAACCTTATTCCTCTCCCCTCACAAAACAACGTAGTCCAATGAAAGTTGCTTTAAACCACAAGTGATTCGCCTCTTTGTCTCATTTCATTATTAAAGTCTGCCGCTCCGAACGCAGCGGTGCTTATAAAGAATGAGGTGCCTACTTGAATTAAACTATTTTATGAACACAGGCCTTTACAGTGTGTAGCCATTCAAATTAAAAGTCCATCTCTGTGTCTTTCCTCCCTTACATTGTCTATAATGAAAGGATTAGCGAAAACTCTGGGTCCGAGCCATTATCTTTCAGACAATGGATTTTTTGAAAGAAAGTTTGCGGAGGCTTCATTAGCAATGGCCTCCCTCTGTGGTCTGAATGCAGGACACATTTGGAGCAATTACTTGACCAGAAAACAACTGTCAGTCATTCTTAAAGGGGACGGATTCCAATTAATAAACCTCTTAAACCCTTTGGTTTTACTACCATTCTCTGAGAGCTTTGGTGTCTTGTGTGGTTAAGGAGAGTTTTTCCAGCAGAGAGCAACGTTACATGTGCCGATAGCAGACGACTCCCTCCGGTCGCTCCTCTGCTCACTTGTGTGCAGGGGATTTCGAGGACTTAACTGGGAGTAACAAGTGCCTACACTACATGTCGTTACTGTCATTAGTCTACTTATGGACCATGGAGACACCATGTGCATAGCAGGAAGGTGAAGGAGGGTAAGATGATCTTTTGTACTTCTGTGTGCGTTGCATTTTTCGCGACATTTGAAAATCAATAGGTTTCTGCTCTGCTGATTTCTATTTCCCTAAAAAATAAAAAGAATTAAACTCAGATTTCATTTTGAGTCATTTTGAAATGAGCTAATTGTCAACTTCCCACAGGTATGCTTTTTAAACTGATTGAGGTTAAGACATTATTCAGCAGTTTAGGAAAAAAAACAACAACTAATGGTTCAGCAACAATGCAGAGGTTCCTCAGTGATCCACTTCTGAATTATTTCTTCAATTTTCTTGTATTTCATGTCAACATCACAGATTATAATAGACAATAACATGAAGTTGGTATATTGGTATATGGTATATTATCACAGAATTAATGGAATATATTCAATTTAATTAAACCGTGCAGATCTGCTAACAAATACAGGTATCATGTTGAAATTTTAACACAATTCTTCACTGAATCATTGAAGAATTTTTCAAAATGTAAATTCACCGCTTCACTGTTTTTGTGTTTTTGCAGCTGAAGATGCAAGTTTGTTCTGCTTTTGTGGAAACAATACACTGAACCTGAGAAGTGATCCATTCAGGAAACAACCCTCATGCTTCACAGGGATCTGCACCATTGCATGTGAAGAACTACAAGAGCTCTGCACAACAGCTGGTTCGCTAAGTCCAAATCGGTCCTCTTTGAATTTTTTTCAGCGGATAGAAAAAGTGTTTACAAGGGATCGGATGCATTTGTCAATGGATACCCTGGGAATTGTGGACGATAGTTGCCTGGACAACTATGACATGGCAAAAGGTGCTGGGTCAAGTAATGGAGGCAGGGTCCACAGCATCGATGTTATACTGGGATTCACTAAAGACCAGGACCCTTTGCTCCATTCGGTGGGAGATGGTGACACCCAAAAAGCCAACGGAGAACACCATCAACACACTGACAAGCAGGTTCAGCTCGACCCATATGGGCACCTTCCGGAACTGGGCGATGGCTCCCAAAATTCCTCATACCATGGTGAGTCTCCTCAAGAATTACATAAAGTTATGGTTAACCGTTAAAAACGGTTCTTTGGGACTGTAACGATTTCAGTCTGAAAACGATTCCACGAGAAGTTTGAAAGAGTCAAGAATGATATACTTCTACACAGTTTGCATTTCCATAATGAAGCTTGTGGCGCATTTTAGCAACAATTTTTGATGTGTCCAAGTTACACCTGACATTTCCTTACCCATCCCTCTTACATGGGCTCTGCGATTGCTCTAAAAGAAGAAATACTTGAAAACAATACCCATATATTGTGTTTACCTTGACCTTATTCACACTACATGAAGCCATCACTGGGCAATGCTTTGCACAGAATTTAACTCCTTCCTCCTTTCTGTTGTCAAGTCATTCACATGTGTGGCAGCGATTAGGACCAACTGTTGCCTTCCATTCACGTGTTCTAGTTCCACTGAACAGGTCTGATAGCAACACACCTGACTAGCAGGGAGCTAAGGTCAACGGCATTAGCTTCACGTGTGCTCTTGTCTTTAGTGTGTATATGGTCTGTTCAATCCATCTCAGCTGTTGCATTGGTCATTTCAGGACACTCTTGGATTGAGCTATGTTGGGTCAAAACAAGTGAAGCTGTATATTTAAGTTATCTAACTCAAGTTAAAGTTTTTTCTTTGTTCTTGTCATTTCTGAGTTGTTCAGGACATATAAAATAATAAGACAAAAAGCTACAATTTCAGCATTTAGAGCCCTCCAGAATAATGGACGCCAACAAATCCATAAGTGCTTTATTAGTCATATGGTCTTGATTCCACATGGGTTTAAGAGTAGAAAATATAATGAGCTGATTACCATAGGTTCACCACATGGTGTGTGAACAGCCCAATAATCATCAGAGTATAATAACCACTAGAGACAGGAGTCAGTGGGTGAGCTGGGACTGAGCAGCTCTGTCCAGTGAAGGGGCAGAAATGAATGGACAGAGGAGAGACAGGAGTCTTTCACACTTTGGGATTTCATTGTCAAGAAATAAAGAAGAAAGTTGGCAACAAAAGCTAAATCTTATTATTTGCAGGTGAAATGAGGATTGTATTTCAATATGAGGGTGATCTACGGACTTGCCTCAACTTTTATGACTTATCTTTTTCATTGTTGAATGGACAATGGGCACGGATGATTTCTTTTCAGATTTGAACAGCTGTACATGAGATAGTCAACATCCTTCTCCGTCTATATTCAAGTTTTTAATTTATATTCTTAAACAATCATGCCTATGATAACTCAACAAACTACTTTGAACACAAAGCTTTTGCAGCTAGACATCCTTCCCCATGTTGCAACCCACTGATCTGTTGACCGCTGAGTGATTAGATATGATTAAAAAGCATTGTATACTTGACATCCGTGTCTTAGCAGACACAATATGGACTATGAGTGTTTACCCAACTTGTGCAGAAGCCAATTTAAGTCCCTTGTTAGATTAGGGGAGGCGTGCACTCGCAGAATTAACTAGTGGCATCTGTTGCTGTGGGATTATTGCAGGGGAAGAATTCAGTGAAAGAGGTTGTCATTTGGACTCACCGAACCCCTGGGGTTCACAAACCACCACCCCTATAAAGGCTCATCAGTTCATTAAGCTGTTTTATAAAAGAGGAGAAGTCCAGCTTTTACTTTTTGATCTCTTTTTGACTTCTCATCACACTGTGGAATTCATTTTGAAATTTCTTCCAGTGACACATGTTTGCCCCACTGAAAAACACATACATGTAGAAAACCAATTTGAAACAAATCCAATATTGGTTAGGAAACTTTGAGTTATCATTGTGATGGTTTTTACCAGTGAATTCCCATCAGATATCCTCAACAGTGGCAGATTATCTTCTATTTAAACTGCGATAAGACCACTGGGGTATGATTACAGGGTTGGTCCATACATAGGCGATGGATTCTATTCTGGACATCACTTATCGCTATGCAACTGCTTTCCCTAATGTTCCCATCTGAAACCTTGCAAACTCAGAGTAAGAATAAATACCAAGAAAGTTGTTTGTGAGCCGACTTTAGCCTTTAGGTGTCAAATCCCAAAGATTCAATGAGATGTCAAGTTACAGGGTGGAATAATGAGCGAGGACATTCCTAAACTGATGGATTTGTCTTTGTGGTTTAGAGCATATTGTTGTCGAGATCCGCGTAATTAGAGCCTTAATTGCTCTTTTAGCGCAACCTTGCTCTGTCCTCGTCTTTGGCTTTACTCCTCCAAATAAGATTTGCCAACAGCGTGACGCTGCCAAATTTAAGGGCTGCTTAGAGGCTTGATACCGATTGCACGGCAGTTGGCCAGTGTCACATCAGTTCTTCCTGACGACAAATCCCTAAAAACGTTCGTGTGCGAATTTTGAAAGACGCTGAATTCAAAACTCATCATCTCTTTCATTTAAGAATCGGAACTTTACGGCGATGACAAGTGTGATGGAGAAATGAGCGACCTGCAGAAGAAGGTGGACGATGGCGAGGAGTCTCCTGAGCCCATCAAAGAGGAGGAGCACTCGAAGAAGAAACACAGAAGAAACCGCACCACCTTCACCACCTATCAGCTCCACGAGCTGGAGCGAGCCTTCGAGAAGTCCCACTACCCAGATGTCTACAGCCGCGAGGAGTTGGCCATGAAGGTCAACCTGCCTGAGGTTCGAGTTCAGGTAAAGACAATGAAATAGTTGAACCACCAACACAATGAATAATCTTCCAATGAAAGAAGAATCCGTGAAAATGAAAAAACGAAAAAAAACAACACCCAATCTCACAGTGGCCTCTTCGTCTGAATCCACACCAACACTTTTCAAGTTCTTTCTTGACATCTTCTGTCTATTCTTATATTGCGTGTAATCCGGCTAACGACCAAACAAACAAAACCACACAATAAACAAACAAACTTCTTCACCGCTTAAACGTAACATCGGAAAACACAGTGGCTTACAGGAGAATCCGCACTATTTTTGCGTGTTCTTATCGCCGTCACAGCCAAATCTTTTATTCCCTCACTTCTCTTTGTCCAGGTGTGGTTCCAGAACCGAAGGGCCAAGTGGAGGCGTCAAGAGAAGATGGACACCAACACCATGAAGCTCCACGACTCCCCCATGCTGTCCTTCAGCCGCCCCTCCATGCCCCCCAACGCCGGTCCCGTTGCTAACACCATGCCCCTGGACCCCTGGCTGACCTCGCCCATCTCCAGTGCCACACCTATGCACACCATCCCCGGGTTCATGGGCTCACCACAGGGCCTGCAGCCGGCCTATCCGAGCCACAGCTTCCTCAACACCCCACCCGGCATGGTCCAGGGCATGCAGCCCATGGGCCCGCCTCCGTACCAGTGCCCACCAAGCTTCAATGACAAATACCCAATGGAGGACGACAGGAGTTCCAGCATCGCAGCACTAAGGATGAAGGCCAAAGAGCACATTCAGTCAATGGATAAAACCTGGCAGCACATGTGAGGGGGGGCGACACAATGGATGGATTTTTGAGCCGTTCCTCTGAATGTTTACACGCTTTTTTTCCCTCCGCTGTTTGTTTCATGTTCCAATGACGAGGATACATGGCACCAAAGGGGTTTGAGAGTTTGCCATTTTTTCCCCCCACAGACGCTGAAAAGCTACTCTCAAATTAGACTCCCTGTGGGTTTTTTCCCCTTAAAATTCACTTTAAAATTTAATTAATTTGAACTTTTTTCTTTGTCCCGGGGGGGAAAAAATCATCACATTTCAGGGGGTGATTTATTTTGGTCAAGCTCGAAATGTTTTTGTGAATAGACTTTTTTTTATGTTTGAGTGACAGAAAAATCTTTAATGTGAATGTTTTGACACATGTTTATTTCATACATTTATGACTAATTTCAGACATTACACTGACTGGATGAAATATGGTATAGTATATAAGAGACTATGTAGAGCCATGCAGTCAACAGTCAACAGTAGCTACATTTTCTGTTTTAATATTTACAAATTTCAAAACATTTCTACAAGTTTGCCGTATTTCAGAAAATACACTTTATAAATACTGGCCCTAACTTGAACTACAGATATCTGAGTGCATCTTCCTACTCTCTTGAAGTGATAACATGAGGGTCAAATGAATGACCACTGCACTGCACTTTGAGGGTCTTTGTTGGTATCGAATGCATAAGAAATATTAAGTGTTAGTATTGATTTTTTCCCTCCCTCTCTCTCTCTCTCTCTCTCTCTCTCTCTCTCTCAACTGGATTTTTATCTCATGTAAAAATGTACAGCATTTTTTAATGCTAAAGTGTCATTTCAATACTACTTAATCTTCATTTGGGTTGAAAAGCAATATGATTGCTTTGGGACAAAACAAATCTAATTGCCTTTTGGAGAGCATGGAGTCCAATGGGGGATGTTATCGGAAGTCACAGAGCATAATCTGTTTGGAGGGCTAATTTAAACAGACAAGCATACCTCTTAACACCTAATTACTGCTTTTAAAGCGATTAACCTCGGATTTTCAGCCATAGACAGAATGCCCTCGGTTGCCCCTGAAAACTCCTCGTCAAGGCCCGATTAACTCCCCTCAAACTTGCTCACTACCATCTATGTTTCTAATGTACAGACATAGCAGCACTAAAGAGTTCATCGTTATAGCTAAAAGGACCATTCCTATTGCATTGTTGACACAATATTCACTTAGGTCAGTTAAACTGAGGTTGAGAAAGTTAATGGGTGCTGGCGGGCTCATTTAATTGTTGGATAACAACCATCTTCATTTAATGTCATTAAACTGCTGCTGCACATGTGGCATTTATATTGCTTCAGTCACTCTTGAAATCGGCACATTTTATTTCCTAGACTCGAGGAAGAAGAGCCGTCCAACGCAGCTCAACCACACTTTGTCCCTATTTTTAATCAAAATGTATGATGAAGTTAAATTTACAGGTGACTGAATCAATATTTGTGCATTGATAATACTGTGAATCCATAGCCTTCTGGAATGGCAGGTTGGTTGGTAGGTTTGTATTGTTTATTTTGTTATGATCCCTGTTGAAGACAGAGGATGAAAAGGCCAAAGAAATTTTTAGAACAGCTCTTTTTACTAAAAGCAACACTTACGAATACCTGCGGACGTTTCTAATCATGTCAATCCGTTTTCAATCATCAATACTAACTTCTGGTTCTGTTAGAGTCTTTCCCAATTGTGACATCGGTTTCCCATGTGCAAGACATAGAATAAAGTTACAGTAGCACTACTGTAGAGGCATTCTGACGACTTGTTTTTCTTTGCACACATCAATGACCGAGCCACTGACATGACTTAGTGCCATTAATGAGCACCAACATACAATGGGCCATGTAAGCTGTGATGGAGCGAGCTGGCCTGATGGGGATGGCCTGTTGTGTTCGCCCAGGCCGGTGGAACTTTGCCAGGCCGTTAGGCAGATGAGGCTCCACTCCATCAGGCGCAACCAGGGGTGTCAGGAGACCCCGCCTGCTCGGCCGCAGAGGCCACAAGGGCTAAAGCTCTAATTGCCCTCCGGTAGCTCGTGTGGCTTAACTGCCCCAATTTATTTTAGGATGGGGGTTTGAGCAGTGGTTTGCAGGACTGTGTCTGTCAGACACTTTGCGACTTTGGTCTACATTTATAATCTGGTAAAGAACACTGTCCGATAATGAAATCAATAACATATGCAAAGATTTTATAAACAGAGGACGCGACAATGTCAGTTTGATGTTTGCATAGTTTTAACGTAGGATTACACTTGCTATTCTTCATCGGATTTGGGGGCTTAACAGCTTTTGAGGCCAGAAAGATTAATTTTACATATTCTGTTGTTTGCACATGCAAGACTAAAACCGAGTTAAAACCTGGACCTGTGTTCCAGAAAATGTTTTCAAAATTCAAAATAGAAAAATGATAAAAACAATATTGGCAGCATGTATTTTAGCCACTTCATGTAGGATATACATTTGTCAGACTCAGCTGAGCTGACTTGTGGTTACTTAACCTTAAATATACAAACATATGAATATATCAAACTACCCCTGAAACTATGAAACACTTTCTCATCATTTAAGTGCCCGAGCAGTTTGGCCAAAGAAATGAGCGGAGGCTTGTAGCTGAAAAGTGTCTGACCAGGCTATATTTAGTCACAGCCCTCTCTCACTACACCTCTGTCAAAAAGACTTGACGTACCAACTTCCAGGAATTGCAAGAGACGCACTCACAACTAGTGATTAATTACAAACTTTATTATGTTATTTTGCTTGGCCAAGCATGACCTCCGCTGGGGCCCGGGCTCTAGTTAACAGCCTGACTAGTGGGACGTGGTCCATGGTGGAAATAATAAGGGAAAAGAGCGGAAATAATTGGGTTTGATTAAGAACACTTTTCAAAGGGACACCATTTTCCCCTCTTGACATAATTGCAGTATGTGTGTGTGTGTGTGTGTGTGTGTGTGTTTGGGTTTGGGGGGGGCAGTGGGAGGGGAGGCTGACGGCTGGCGCCAGTTGCTCGTCTTCATCCCCAGTCTTTTCTTTGAGGAGAGGCACATGTCACTCAAACAGCACTTACTCACTAATGTGCATGGCATGCATCATCGCACGTGTCAATGACTAAAGGTTGACAGATCATAATATCAAACAGCTCAACAATATGTTAAACCAACACGAATAAAACGTGATCTTTTGCAAACAGTTTCATGGAGGATGGAATAAAATAATAGATCACAGTTGTAAAGAGGTGGTATGGGTGTATTACAAGATAACTTTTATATTCCAAACACAGTCTCAGATGAGACTCAAAGAAAAGACAAAAGGTTAAAAAAATTCATTTACCTTAGTTTTCACCAGGTGAACATGTGGATCTTGTTAAAGGTGCTTTTCCGTGCAGTGGCAATGTAGTTTGGGTGAATTCCATTGCATCCAGCACCTTCCCAAAAATCATACATGAACAAAACAACTCTCAGGACATGCTTCATTATCCATTCTGTGTGTCCATATATATATATATATATATATATATATATATACACACACACACACATACATACACAAACAACACATACATATACAGCCATTATTGCACAATGTCTCCATCTAATTTAAAACTATGACTTATTTAAATGAATAGTACAATAATTCCAAACAAAGCTAGTTCTTAGGTGTGGTCAAGAAACTGTTGCTCATCAACCCACTGGTTGAATCCCCCCTAGGGACGGATGGCGTAGCAGCACTGCTCCCCCTGGTGGCAGGATGTGCATATAACAGAAAAGAGAAAATTAAAGAGGGTCCCAATGGTGAATGTAATGTTTGCATTTCTTTAGTATATTCTACACTATAATATATATATTAACACCTGAGTTGATGACATTGCAGTTTACTATAGATTTTATATACATTTAACTTGACGCTTGGTTTTATTTGAATTATTATTATTTGAATCTTAACTATTTAAAGTTCTTTCAATGTATTATTAATTCATTCTACACATAGTGTGTTACTTCAATGTTATTTTCAAAGTGATATGATTGGATCTATTCAATACTCGTTTCTATGTCAATGTAAAGCACCGTGAAATGCCAGCTGTATACAAATTAATACACAAGATACATTTGCCTCGCCTGACCTTTAATTTTCACATTAACATACTTTTTCTCATTATTGTTAGTTTATCTCTTTCGTGTTGATATTATGGACAGTGAATGATTACACTATCAAATGTTTCCTCCAAAAAACAATAGCCAGGTGTTAGCTGATTAGCTTCAGTGAGGCCTGTTTGCCCAAACTCATCCTTGATATGATGCTCCCTTCTACTTTATTTATACTTTATTCTTTCAATTCTTCGACTTGCATTTGACAGCTGTAATCATTTCTTATTCAAGAACTTAAGAACTTATCTAAACTTACCCCAGTCACAGTATGTTCGTTTCAATGTTTGCTAAATCTTCTGAATTGACTTGCACTCCACCTGAACTCTTCTTCTTCTTCTTCTTCTTCGCTCGTCAAGCCCCTTCCGCTCCCGTGCCCCTTGTATTTCCCCCTACACTCTGGTCCCTGGCGCCCTCTGCCGGCTGGCTGCTTCAACAGCACCACAAAATGGATTTCACCAAACCGGCCCAGGATCAGTAACCGCGGAAGACATATGTTTCGTGGTCTACTCTGATTGGCCCAGGCGTGCCAGGCTCCTGGCCAATGACAGGGAGACATCTGTTCGCTGGAGCGACTCTAAAATATTCTCTTCTCTTCCGTCTCCTTTCGGGTTCCATTCAGCAGCGGTCAGCAGGAGTTTACCAGCGGGGCAGAGTTGGGTTGATAGCGGGGTAAAAAAAAAAATGAAGGTCCTCGGTGTAGTAGCGTTGATATTGGCGCTTTATTGCGCACATGCTACGGTTTATTTTCGGGAGGAGTTCCTGGACGGTGGTGAGTTCTTTTTTTTTTTTTTTTTTTTTTTGTTGGCATGGACGTTTGCAGCATTAGCTGCTTCTGCAGCAGTGAATCCATATCTTAGTCAATTAGTAGCATGCTAGCTTTAACCTTTGACATTTCCGGTCGTCTGTTTCTTGAAATGTATGTTTTAACTGAAATTCTGGGTTTTTATCCTGTATTAATGTGGTATGTTCACTGGCTAACTTTAGCAAGGCCCCAAATCTAGCTAACGTCACTACTTAAGGTACAAAATGAAGCACAAGCTACCGGGTAAACTGCTTCAAATCAAACGCATGACAAATGCTTATGAATGATGAGGTTGCTAATTGCTAATAGGAAGTAGCTGTCCGCATTTGAAAGAGAGACTTCCTCAAATAGTAGATTGATTTGATGGCTTTAAAATGTATCTGCTTAATTCAAATCACATTCGAATGTAATTTACATGATAGATAATGAATGAAAATCTTATGATATGTCTGTTTTGAGAAGGCTCAATATTGTATACATAGTTCTAAGTGCACGAGGCCCCCACCCATTTACAACCTATTGAGAAAAGTCATTACATTGTAATTGACCCAATGCTGTTTAGTAATAAACAAATCACTGATCAACAGTGTAAAATGTCACATGAATTTCTCTTGAACATGGATACAACACATATGTATTTGTGTTTAATCTCCAATATTATGATAGTAGAATTAAATGTAATAAAATTAGCAGAGTATGTACCTTGTTTTTTTTTTTACTGAAATTGTCCTATAAATATTTAATCTGCTCATTCATTTTTTGTCTGTGCAGATGATTGGAAGCTCCGCTGGATGAACTCCAAACACAAGTCTGACTATGGAGAGTGGAAACTGACGGCTGGTAGCTTCTATGGAGATGCAGAGAAAGACAAAGGTAAGCGATGTCACAGCCCACCTGTCAGACTACAAGGATGACAGGCTTTCGTCAGCTGTCAACTGTTACTGTGCAACTGTCGGTGAGCTTGTGAAGAAGCTATAAGATGCGTGGAGGTCAATATAGAATCTATGGTGCATGTGAGTTCAACAAAGGTGTTGACTAAGCAAAGGATGCTTCATGGAAACCTAAGATTTGCATACCTAATGATCAGTCACAGAGAAATACATTGAAAAAAAGTTAAGATGCTGAATTTTAATAATATATAATAATTATTTATGAATGAAATAAACTCAGCGCAACAGAACAAGATCGAGGTAAAAGTATAAACCAAAAAAATTCTGCACAAAAGCAGGGGATTTCCTTTCGTGATTGTTATGATTGATATTATCAACATCTTCATCTCTACACTGTTTCGGTTAGATGCAATTTGATTCCACGGTGTTGATAATTAGTAAATCAAACGAGACACTAAATGGCTAATTTAGTCCCGGTGGGTGTACTCACATTTTCACCTGTATCTGAGCCATTTCCATTTTCCGGCATTGGAATATTTTGTTTTTATTAGAGCCTGGTTTTCCTATAATACCTTATTTTGCTAAATATCTCTATCCGCACATTATATTTCAGGTCTCCAGACCAGCCAGGACGCTCGCTTCTATGCTGCCTCTGCCGCTTTTGAGCCTTTCAGCAATGAGGGCAAGTCTCTGGTCATCCAGTTTACTGTGAAGCACGAGCAGAAGATCGACTGCGGTGGCGGCTACGTGAAGATCTTCCCTGCCGATCTGGATCAGGCCGACATGCACGGAGAATCCTCATATTACATCATGTTTGGTAAGTGACTGGAATGGAAATAAACAGTGTGGTTGGAACAGTAACAGTTGGAAAATGTAATTATATGTATTTCACCCAGGTCCTGATATCTGTGGCTACAGCACCAAGAAAGTCCATGTGATCTTCAATTACAAGGGCAAGAACCACCTCATCAAGAAAGAGGTTAAGTGCAAGGTAAGTCTCGTTTTTTTAAGAGGATAGGACACAAACAGGCGCTGCCTCGGTAACTGAAGTTACATGGAATCATTTCTGTTTCCTCCAGGATGACGAGCTGACCCACCTGTACACACTGATCCTGAATCCTGATCAGACCTATGAGGTGAAAATAGACAATGAGAAGGTGGAGTCTGGCAGCCTGGAGGAGGACTGGGACTTCCTGCCCCCGAAGAAGATCAAGGACCCCGAAGCCAAGAAGCCAGAGGACTGGGATGACCGTGCGAAGATCGATGATGCTGATGACGTCAAGCCTGAGGTAGACACAATAGCTCTCAGAATTATGTAATCAAGTATATTACACTTATCCATAATTTGGTGAAGAGCTATTTTTTTCGTTTATAATTCTGTGGGTCCCTTTTTATAGGAGTGGGACAAACCCGAAAACATCCCAGACCCTGACGCCAAGAAGCCTGAGGACTGGGATGAGGACATGGACGGAGAGTGGGAGCCCCCGATGATCCCCAACCCAGAATACAAGGTGAGTTAGATTACCTTTTGTTGTGGCTACATTTTGTGTATCTGAAACACAATAACAGTCTGTCAATGCCTCATGAACATGTTCACAGGGAGAATGGAAACCCAAACAAATCGACAACCCCAACTTCAAAGGACCATGGGTTCATCCCGAGATTGACAATCCTGAATACAGCGCTGATTCAAACATCTACAAATTCGACAACATCGGAATCCTGGGTCTGGATCTATGGCAGGTGAGAAAGAAAGAAAGAACGAACTTGTCTTAGTATAGTTTGTTTAATTGTTTTAGAAGTGATTAAGTGTGGTGTTACATTTTCTTAATTTCAGGTGAAATCTGGCACCATTTTCGACAACTTCCTCATCTCCGACGATGCAAAGGAAGCAGAGGAAATAGGAAATGAGACATGGGGCATGACAAAGGTAAGAAAAAAAAATTAGGTTATAGTTGGCTACGTAAATAACGTGTGAAACTACGGTCTGCGAGAAACCCAACGTACGCTATGAGACATTGAGAGTTATTGTCGGCACTCTCCTCACAGGAACCCGAGAGGAAAATGAAGCAGGAGCAAGACGACCTGAAACGAAAAGAAGAGGAGGAGAAGAACAAGGAGCAAGACACGGAAGCCGACGAGGAAGAGGAGGAAGAAGCTGACGATGAAGAAGAAGAGGAAGAGGAGGAGGAGGAGGAAGAATCAAAAGACGAGATGCTGGAGGCACTTTCAGAATTGGAAGAGGAGGATGCAAAAGCTAAAGATGAGCTCTAAGGGGGGCGGGGCCAGAGCTTTTCCTGCCCCTCCTGTAGAAACTGTCCTGTATTACCCGGGGGTATTGTGGCTGCTGTGCATCCTTTCCCTGAGATCTGGACACAACCCGGCTTGGGGGGACAAATGTAGTGAAGTGGGGGCAGATGGGTGTTAATGGACGTAGTTTCTGGTTCATTGTGGTCTTGATTTTTGCCTTGTTGATTGTAAAGTTTTTCAGCTACAAAGTCGATTCCTCTCACATCCACTGTGTTGTTTTGGTTTTTTTCTTACTTTTACACAATCATCTGATTTGCAGATTCCCTTTGCACACCCATTCATCTGTGGTGAAAGAAAAAATGATAGATGGTGATCTACAGGGAAGAGACAATCAACTTCCTGGTGACAAACAGACAGTAGCATAAACAAAAGGGTTTAGAGTAAAATATTTACAAAATACAAACAGAATCAAGACTGTAATGTAAATTATTGTGGTTTTGTCTTTGGCACTGAGTTTTTATTTTCCTTTCTACACTTTGTAAGGCACAACAATCCCGTGATTTTTCTACATTGAAATGACATGGAGTCAACATGTCTGTGAGGTTAATTTGACAGGTCCTGCATTTTGTCCTGAATGTCTGGAAGAACAGATGGTGAGTGAGCCCCTGGTGTGACCGGTGACATCCTGAAAGGTCGCATTTATTTTTATTGGACAGAATGTCATTGATACCAAAGTTTTTATTAAAAGATTATAACCTTATTGCCCCCGAGTTTTAATTCAACTTTTAAATCCTGAATTAAAATGACATGATTCAGTAGATTCTCTTCACTATGTATTGGAGAAGCTGGAGCACAACAATAACAGTGATTTTATGACAAGTATGGTGCATTCTATCATCATTATACTCACAATGTAAGTTTAAAAACGGAGTGTCAAGGAGTAAAATTATACTTTATTTTAAAGGGACTTACAAAAAAACGTTAATTATGCCAGATAACAAATTACAAATATGTTCTAATGCTATTTTTTTCCACTGTATCTGTTATATTCAGTGATTTAATATGATAAATAAGGGGATGAAACATAATTTTTGACTGATGTTATTACTGCTGTTATTAGTCGTAAACACAACACGTTACATTGTGTTGGTAGAATATGATATTTAATATAAAACAATTATTATATATTATATGCTCAGAAAAAGCTCAGAATAATGATTCCTCGTTCCCCCTCGGCTAATATAATGACGTTACCCTCCTCTTACTGGAATTACGCCCCCCCCCTCCCCCCGTGCGCGGCCCCACTCCTCCTCCGCTGGTGTCGGGGTGTGTGCGCGCTCCCGAGTCACCAGGAAATATGGCGGCGCTCATGACGCTCAGTCAGGTAAGAGGACCAAAATATGTCGAGAAAAGCCTGTAAATTTCTAAATTGCTCGTCACTGACGGACTCTGGCAGCGCCTGGGCGCCTTCGCTACGCTTCTACTTTACAAACGGTGGTTAACATCGAGCTGTGGAGGCGTTTGAGGGACATTTCGCCGGAAAGAGTGAACATGGTCGGCTAGTTTAAGTGAGGATTACAAAGTTACTGTGCGTATTGATTGGAAAGTGGACGCTGTTGTTGTAAAGACAGGTGTACCGCGTGAATTGTGCTGTTCACACACAGAGCTTGGCGGTCTAAACGGACAGAAGCGAGCCTTAAGCTAGCTTCGGTTAGCTTTGTTTACTAGTTTGCGTTAAAGCTACATTAAGCTAGCTAATAGCTCGTGTTTGTTTACCGCTGGCACTGTCCCTCATTAGTGACTCAGCTGGTGATTTATGTTTCTTTCCTGTCTTCGTCCGCAGCTATCAAGTGGGAGCCCAGACTATGACAACTATTACAGACAGGTGAGTGCATGGAAGCAGCTGTGCTGCTCCTCTTGCCTTCTGTCAGCTGTTTAAAGGCACAGTGAGCGAGATTGAAATGTAAATATTTACATTTCTGCTGCCAGAAACTGGAGTCCAGTGTTTTTCATGAGTGTGTGAATCACCTGAATAGGCAGCATGTTGTTTTTGTCATCATCCTAGCACGTGCCGTTAAGATCAATCTCACCAGTAGACCTCCTAAAAATCGTACGCACCGACCCTTTAAAATCAACGTACGAAGCACAGTCAGGTGAATGTTTGTTTTGTTGTTGTTTGTTTGAATCTGCAGCTCGATCCTGGAAACACGGGCAGAATATCGGCCGCAGATGCAGCTCAGTTCCTTAAAAAGTCAGGCTTGCCTGACATCACTCTTGGGAAGGTGGGTCTCCATCACGAAGCCACACATAAGACACACACTCCCATGTTCATTTTAATATCTTCTCATTTGCTTTACGTTCTTGTCATTTAGATTTGGGACTCGGCCGATTCTGAAAGAAAAGGATATCTGGATAAGCGGGTAATGTTACATTTCTCTGTGAATACGTTCCTGGTAATGCTGACATGTGCGTTAAACACCGGATCTTTTGTTTCTCACTTCCTCTTTTGCAGGGTTTCTTCATAGCTTTGAGACTTGTGGCGTCAGCACAAAGTGGGAATGACATCAGCCTCAGTAACCTCAACCAATTTTTAGCAGCACCCAAGTTTGTAAGTTTGGACTACGAGTGTCCAGTGGCATCCCATAACTGTGTCCTCCTCATCCTCCTGCTTTTGTCTCTGTGCTCTATCCTGATGGTCCCCATGTTATTTATTCCATAGCAAGACAGCAACAGCCCTTTATTAGGTGCTTCAACGACGGCATCTGACTCACATTGGGCAATAAGGGTGAGTTGATTGTACCCTCAGGAGCTTTCTCGAATATAAATGAAAGTCAGTGTGGATGTTCGATGTTGAGCTTATGTTCTTTTCCAGCCTGATGAAAAAGGAAAGTTTGAAGGCATTTTCGAGAGCCTCTCTCCCGTGAAGGGTCTCCTCTCTGGGGATAAAGTCAGGCCAGTTTTGATCAACTCCAAACTACCTCTGGACGTGTTAGGAAAGGTGACAGGATGTTTGTACTGCCCTCATCACTCCCACAAACTGCTCACAATCCAAAGTGACTCAATGGATTTGTCTGTCGGCAGATTTGGGACCTAAGTGACGTAGATAAAGATGGATGTTTGGATAGAGACGAGTTTACAGTGGTAAGCTTGTTATTGTTTCGCACATACAGTAAGACGAAGCGAATGCCTGATATACTGTCATTTTGATAAGATTTGGTCTCCGTGTCGTCCAGGCCATGCATCTTGTGTATCGAGCCATTGAGAAGGAGCCGGTCCCAACAAGCCTACCGTCCTCCCTCATCCCCCCGTCCAAAAGGAAGAAGAGTGCGGTCACACTGCCCGGTGCTGTGGCCGTGCTGCCCGCTCTGAGCGGGCTGTCGTCGAGCCCGGTTCCCCTCAAAGACTCGTTGCGAAGCACTCCTCCTCTGAGCAGCTCTGCTCCCCTCAGCATCAGCGCTGTCAACCTCTCCCCAAAACACTCCTTCAAATCCAGTGCCCAGGTAAGGTCACCCCACCCCCCACCCCCCACTTATGCATCTCATTTTAATAGATAACTGCATTTTGTGTTAATCATCAAAATTAATCAGGGATCGTTAATTCGAGTCTGCTGGTCTGAATTATATTTGATGGAAGCATAGATAAAAATGAAAACTTGATTTTAGACATTTCAACAAAGTTTAGTTCTAGAGTTTGTAATTTTCTCAATTTTTAAAGACATTCTCATTAGCTTAAATAGGAATAGCAAATCCTAGGAATCAATTCCGTGCAGGTCTTGAAAGACTAATATCAATTGAACCCTTGTAGAAACAGTGTGAAACATCAATGCAATAATCAAAATAATACTTAAATTGATAGTTCTACAATTCCATTTAGCAGACACTTTTACCTAAAACAACATACTACATCTGAGGGTGGATGCAGAGGCTAGGAATTGAACCCACCACCTCCTGCTTTCAAAGCATAAACACCACTATCACCGAGCTAGGACCACCCAACCCAAATGTACTAATGCTGCATATCGCTTTTTCAAACTAGATGATTTAGTCTACATGATATTGATTGATACGTAAAGGTCATTGATATTAATATTGACTCGTATCACAGCCCTGCTCTCTGGAAACAGAGAAACCACAAATACAAATCGGTAATTCAAGTTAGTGTAAAGCTGGAAAAGCATGAAATGCTGCATTTCATGCTGAGTCTGACTCATTTTCAGGGCTGAAACCAGCCTTTCATGTATTGGAGCTTTTCTATTGCTAATGGCCGGACTTGTTTTGCCACATTGTTTGCAGCAGTGTGAACTGATCTTTCGCCCATGACAGAGAGAAACAGGTTTCACTCACAGAGCAGGGAAGCGAGGTTCTTTGCTCATAGTCAAACCGTAATTACTTGACGTGTCTCTCACTCATTGCACCTGTTTAAATGTCCTGTTTTTTTTTTAAATGTCTCCTCTTGACCGTAAAAGCTAATCTGAGTTTACGCAAGTCGGTGCTTGTTTCCTCATGATAACCCAAAGCAAAATACCACATATTAAATGACCCTTGTTACTGACAGTACCGTTTATTTATGCCATGACATTCCCTTGTTTACACACTGTCAATCTGAAAAGTCCATTCAGAATCGTTTATTAGACAGTTCTCTGAGTTTATTTTTAGATTTAACGTTCCCACGTCTCTATTGTGCGTGTCCATATGATTACATGTCAGTGACAAATCATCACATTGTGTGGTAAACAGTTGTTGAGCGAACACAGGGATTCTCGTGAAATGTAAATGTGTACCCATAACAATTTACGCTTGATCCTTTTCCGGCACATTTGTCCGTGTCATCCGAAGTCACATAAATGCTGTCCTTTGTTTCATTCTAGCCGACAGTGAACTGGGTGGTACCTGTGGGCGACAGGGAGAGATATAACGACATTTTCAAACAAATGGACGCCGACAACGACGGCCTGGTGACCGGCACTGAGGTGATAGAGATCTTCATGCAGTCCACTCTCTCCCAGACGATGTTGGCACAGATCTGGTGAGACCACAGATCATGAATCCTCTCTCTTTTGTTGCCAAACCAACAGAGATGGATGCTAAAGTGGCAGACATCAGTCACAGCATGTTTCTCTGTGGATTTAGGATATACCTATGTTTTCACGATATATGATTTTCCCTTCTCGACTGTGTCTGCAGGGGATTGGCCGACACTAAGCAGACAGGAAAGCTCACCCAGGAGCAGTTTTCTCTTGCCATGTACCTGATTCAGCAGAAGGTCAATAAAGGCGTGGACCCGCCCTCCAACCTCACCCCGGACATGATTCCTCCGTCGGAAAGAAGCGCAATGGGGCCTGTGAGTCTGGACTTAAACTCACCTCTGTTTGATTTCTCATGTTTATTACATTTTTTTTTTCTATTTTCTAAATCAAATTGTTTTTTTCTTTGCCAGCAGAACCTTTAAAAAGTCTGCTGATGTTTGCATTTTGGAAAAATCAAGTTCTGCTGTTTGGGTTCTTCGCTTTGCAAAATCATTGTTATGCTTTTTTTTTTCTCCCCTCTTTTTGTGATCGTTTTTCTATCAAGCAGAGCTATATGGGGCTTCTGTCCTCTCTGAGACCTGAGCCTGCTGCACTGTCTCACATGCGCAGAGTGAGTAGTTCAGCTTTGTGTCACAAGGTGGCGCAGTTGTTCTGTCACATTCTCCATCACCGGCTGAGCCACAGTTAAACACCATGTTCCTTTTTCAATCAATCACACATTGAAGTAGCTTTATTTTTTTATGATATTAAGGGTCAAACAACAATAAAATGACATTTATTTACTTTCCCAGAGACATTATCTTCGGCGAGCACCAAGCCGCCATGTCTGTGTTCACCGCCATCTTGAAGTATTCTTATCATGCATCAGTCCCTAAATGTATCTCATCAGTAGCAGGATACAGAATTTTCTAAGGGTTTGTTTGGTTTTTTTTTCAACATCTTTTTGGCTGAAGGGAATTTTTGTCCTCTGAGCTGTAGCTATGTACAGGACCCACACTGCCACCTGCTGGCAGCAATACTCCATTGCAGTAACTAGTAATGTCCTCTGATGTTGACTAATTCTAGTAAAACAAGTTATGTGTCTGAGTAGGTACACTTTTGATATTACAAATAGAGTGAAACCAAATTAAGCCTGAGAGCAGTCAAAAGAGGAAAAGTAGGATTGCCCACACTTTTGCAATTCGTACATAGAATAGAGTAGAACACTTTTTTCATCCCACCATGGGGAAATTCACTTGTTTCAGCAGCACACAGTAACAAACAAGGAACATCAGCAAGTAGAGGAATATGTGTAATAAAGTAGAGGGAATCATGCAACAATATGTACAAATATAAAATAAAGAAAAAGACGAAGAAATGTGCAAAGAGAAACCAAATGACATAGAAAACAAAATAACACTCTATGTATACAAGAACAGTAGCTTTTGCTTGTATACTTTATGAGGAAGTCACGTTTTGATGACCTAAGCCTGCTCAAAAATGTGTGAAACCTCATAAGAGGATAAAATGGCTCCTCAGCATCCCACCTAAAACAATCCTAACACAGACCCCTAGTCACATTTTTAATTGAAACCCATACGTCTCCTATGACCCTGATGTTAAAAGACTGATGGGTAAGGCATGTTTCATTCTTCTGCACTCCTCGTCTTGTGTTGTCTGGACCTCTGGCTCCCTCCCTGGCTGTGTGAGGTGTTTGTGTTTCCTTCCTGTGTCTCTTTGTTTTCTTAGACTTATCAGTGGGAAGCTCCTCTCTCCCCCTGTGCACTTCTCCTCTCCCCTCCCCTCCCCTCTGCTCGCTCTCACCCTCACTTGTCCCCGTCTACAGATTTCACCTGCAGCGCTCCAACACCCTAATTCAATCCATTTCCGTTTTGATCAACGTCTTTGCCCTCACGCCCTCCGTGTGCACCTCACTCTGCCCGTCTCTCTTCTCTCTCGTACCGTACGTCCCGATGTCCCCCTCCGCCTCAGGACAGCACCAGCTCCACAGGGTCGGCCGAGCTGATGGGCATCAAAGAGCTGGATGACCTCAGCCAGGAAATAGCTCAGCTACAGAGGTGAGTCCCTGCGCCCCGAGGAACAGGGGGAGAGGATAGTTTGGCTTCATTTCCTTCGAGTGGGGAAAAAAAAATGAGGAGGAGAGGTTGCAGCGAGGTGATGTTGAGACTTTTCACTAGAGACTCGGTGAAAGAAACGATATCTATACGAATCCTTGCCACAGTATGATCAGTTCAATTTTTCTCTTTTTAAACCCTTATGTGTTTGCCACTTTGCCTCTTAGCGTGTATTAAGCATGATATGTAACCTGTTTACCTGGTTCTCCTCCCATGTGCTTCACCTGCAGAGAGAAGTTCATCATAGAGCAGGAGATCAGGGAAAAGGAGGACGCCATCAGGCAGCAAAACAGTGAAGTTCAGGTAAGGCTGAGGAGAGACGAGACAGAGCTTGATGAAAATCTTAAAGATGATGATTGTAGTATATTTGTGTGTGTGTGTGTGTGTGTGTAACCCTCAGGATATGCAGAATGATTTGGACAGGGAGAGCAGCAGCCTGCAGGACCTGGAATCCCAGAAGCAGGATGCACAGGAACGTCTGGAGGAGATGGACCAGCAGCGCTCCAAGCTGGAGGGGATGCTGAGTGATGTCAAGTCGAAGTGCCAAGAGGAATCTCAAATGGTCGGTCCACAGCGGAAGATTCCAGCAGCTCTAACGAGCAAAGCCACTTTCAGATATTAACGTCATCGTCTCTGTTCTGCCTGGACCTTTTCAGATTTCATCCCTGCAGAGCCAGATCCGCTCTCAGGAGTCAGACCTCCAGAGCCAGGAGGACGAAATGAGCCGCACCAAGGCGGAGCTGAGCCGGCTGCAGGACGAGGAGGCCCAGCTGGAGCAGAGCCTGCTGTCAGGCCGCGTCCAGCTGGACAGCATCACCAAGTCGCTCAAGACCACTCAGGAAGAGATCAACCAGGTCAGTGCAGATCGGGGGGCAGCAGGTTACCTGAGGATGATTGGTTCAGTGGGTTTGCACGTATCTTCTAGGTTTTGAATTCTTGGTAAACTTCACTTCATGGAATCACGTGGTGTCGCGTGTGTGTGTGTGTGTGTGTGTGTGTATGTGTGTGTGTGTGTGTGTGTGTGTGTGTGTGCTCAGGCTCGCAGCAGGTTGGCCATGATCCAGGACAACCAGAGGGAGGTGAGCAAGACCATAGAGCAGTACAACGGCTCTTTGAGCGACATCAACGGGGGAAACTTCAGCAACCTGCCGGACTTAAGTGAAGGCTTCGCTGAGAAGGAGAACGGAGGGTTCAGGAGCACGGTGAGGAGATGATGAATACTCTGGATCTTTTTATCTGGACTGTTCACCCGAGAAAGTTTGAACTCCTAACCCTCAAAAAAACAAAATTAAAAGACACATCACCGCATCTTCACCTTTTCAGATACCTACACATTTCTCTTGAAGCCGTGTTTTCATACTTTAATTTCAAAGTAATTTTGTGCAAAGAAGTTGTTCATACTGAACAACAGATGAAATGTTCTGTGTTTTCATTCTCTCCTTTGTTTTCATCTCCCTTTGCACTTGCTTTCGTTCATTAGGACAATTCTTTCAAGTCCAGGATCGCCATGTTCAACAACAGCAGTGCCAAGGAGGCCCCGGCCGACCCCTTCCAGACAGAAGACCCCTTTAAGTCTGACCCCTTCAGAGGTCCCAACACATTCTTCTATCTTTTTATTGATTTTGACATTGAATCATTAGTTTTATTACAATATTACAGCCTCTTGGAGTTCCCCTCTGATTAAGAGCTAAGATAACCTTTCATTATGATAATGGCAGCAATAACAGTAACCGTAAACTGCACATACACATGCATCCGCAGTTGAACATTCCCATAATGGGACTGTTACTGAATTAGAAAGCACACTTTGTAAACTTTTCATTTCCTTCTGAGCAAATGGCACGGAATGCACACCATCAAGTACCTCAACCATTCACCGGGCTTCCGGTTACCGCCACAAAGGGAGAGTCCTCACAACTAAAGTCCAGCATATTCAACCAGAACATGAAAACATGGATTTATCACAACTGAATTGTTATTTGGATTTCACCCACTTATGATACCAGTCCCCGAAAATGTGCCAGTCTTTCAAATGAAGGTATAACTGACCCATTCTGCACTTTTCCGTCGAGTTAATGGCTTCCTTCAGTTACTGTTAAGTCCTGCTGGATAAGAGACGACAAACAAAGAAGTAACATAAACCTCTTTGCCCGTGGAAATAAATCAGATGACTCGCTTTGTTTTTCTAGATCCATTCGGAGGGGACCCCTTTACAGAGAGTGATCCCTTCAAGGGCACCTCACCCGAGGATTTCTTCAAGAGGACGGACAAGTCGGACCTGTTTGGATCCTCGGATCCCTTCGGTAGAAAACCCTCGCTACCAGCCAAGGTATCAAACACCTGCTCTGTGTTGCAATAGCAGTCCAACGTTTGGAATGCTCTTGTTTTCTCTTGTTGGTGATTAATGACCTCCGTGCCTCTCAGTGTACATATTTCATTAACATAGGAACAAGGCCTGACATGTCTTCTTCACCACGAGCGGTTATGCAGATGTGCTTCATGTATTTTACATTACATTTGACTATTGAAATGCTCACTCTCTGTACCCGCGCTTTGTTTGTTTTTCCCAGCCGAGTGCCTTCAGTGGCAGCGATCGCTTCACATCAAACAGCCCAAAGCCAAACGATTCAGGTACGTTTGTAAGTCATATTTTATGACAGGACGACAAAGGGAACTATTCAATTCTGAATCCCTCTGGGTTTTTGTTTATTTTTGTCCTTTAGGGGAAATGTCAAAAGCGATGTGATACGTTTTTTTCTCGTCCATACGGAAGCTAAACCAGTGAAGATGAATTTCAAATTCCTTGCAGTTTACTAAAGATGCAAGTTTGAGTGTTTTTCCCCCCCATCTACTATTATTGTAGTCAGGAAGCTGCTATACTGCAGGAGAACACGCTGTACTGCGTTTACTTCCTCTCATGGCACTTTGTCAAATAAGAAAAAGAGCAAATGCATAGTTGTCTAAATATGTACAGGTTTCCCAGAATGCAGTTCTATTAACGGATATGAGAACATGAGAGAACGTCGTCGTTGTGAGACTGGTCTCAAAGAGGCATTCTTTGCCATTCTGGGTGACGTGTTAGATTTAGATTATGTTTTTTTTCGGGGCATGAGGGGCAAACAATTTTTCACTCACTGTGGCTTCACTTTTTCCTGTGGTCCTGAGCTATTTTTAGACCAGTACCTACGCATTTAACTACCGGCCAACTAAAAATACCAGCCCCCCCACCTACCCTGGAAAAAACGGCAGGCTCGCTGGATCCAAGCATAACAGAAACTCTGTGGCGGCTGCTGCTGCTGCTGCTGCTGCTGCTGCTGCTGCTGCTGCTGCTGCTGCTGCTGCTGCTGCTGCTCTTACTAGAATACACTGCCACTCCTTTAACCAGTTCATTCCTCGCCTGTGTCCTGCCTTTATATCAGCTGCCATTGAGCCGCTCTGCCTCAGTCAGTGCTGCGGTTGTTTTTGAGTCGGTGGGCCGGTCCCGGCGCTGCTGTGCTGCCACACACCTCCAAGCAGAACACTGAGGCATCTGTAGACTGGAGCCCAGTCGGTGTGTGTAAAAGAAAACACCGGGCACTTGACATGAATGGGGTCTCTTGTGGTCACACATTCACAACAAACATATTCTATTACAATGTTTTGTTTTTTCACTGTAACCGTTCCCGTTTTCTTTCATTAGGCCGCATTCCAGCGGGCTTCAAAACAAGCCGGGCACAGTTCAGGGTTAACAGTGCGCCGACTCACGCCTTTAATTAGTTGATCAGATACATACGTCAGGTTCGACAAAACCCCTGCCCTCCGGGTTTCCTCGCGAAAAATGTCATGGAAAATGAAACGGTGGTGGAAAATGTACGCAAGGCCTTCTCTGAATGAGCGAGATGTAGGGATGCCTTTGAATGCGGTGGTGAACGCGGGGACTGGAGAGTCTTTATAGTTTCTGGACGTTTCCATAAGCGTGTTCAAATGTTCCGAACGCTCCTCAATGTACTCTTGTCACACAGATGTGTTTGGGACGGCCGACGCGTTTCGAAGCCACTCTTTCGGAGGAAAAGGAGGCGGATTTGCCGACTTCAGTCACATGTCGAAGGTTAGTTATGAACCCGTTTACGCCGCGGAGCCTCGTTTTCCACTGACGCGGTCGAAAAGCTGTAATATTTCTCTCATCGTGATTTATCCCTTCGTTTTGTGCCAGTTCATTACGTTTTCAAAACAGTCTGTGACGCCAGAGGCTTTAGATTTTGGCAGGTGTTTCTGTTGGCTTCGTGGTGTTGTGCGATAGGTGAAGGATTTTTATGTCTCTCTCTCGCTCTGTGTGAACAGAAGTCGGAGAACCCAGTGCTCCCATCAAAGAAAAGTGTGCCTAACCGACCTGCACCTCCCTACGGTAAGAACTGACTTCAATTGTGTGTGTGTGTGTGTGTGTGTTTGAACTTGAATGTGCTTGCGGTTCATGTCGACATTAATGGTTTGTTGTTTGTTTAAATATGTCGATCTTTGTGCCGTTTATGATTTATCACATCGGCTTCCTTTTCCGCCGCGGGAACTTTTCTAACTTACCTGGGATTTTGAAAAAAACCTGGGTGTGTTTCCTCCGAAATTACCGTAGTAATGAAATTTCTCTCAACCCCAAACTGCCCCTGGAAAATGTACGTTGTAGGAGGGTTCGAACAAACGCTGATTGGTGGAACTGTGCTTGTTTGGCCTTCAGCTTCTTCTTAATGCTGCCTACTGAACTGGAGGTGTAGCGCAGTCTCTTTTACCAAAACTTCATTTGAATAAAAGGTCTAGGAACTTTGAGGAAACACAAACCACACGGTTTACCAGAAATTCTGGGACCCAGGTAAATAAAAGCTCCAGGGAATGTCGGTGGAAAAGGCGCTGCTGACGTGGTGCGTCCAGGCTTTAAGTCGTTCAGTCTTTTTTGCTTCTACAATGATTGCAACTGCAAAAATGCAGTCGGGACAAGGTGTTCGGGTGCACATTGTGACGGTTTTATGCCCTGATGGTATGAGGAAAAAATGAACTTCCCTGTTGAGCGGTGAGGTGTGCAAACAAGAAGCGTCTTCTATTGAACGTCGTGGTGGCAGAGCACTGAAGGAAGCAGGAGTTCTGAAAGTGACATGACCTCATTTTCTTTCTCTTTGATCAGCGCAAAAACAAAAGAAAACTCCTCCGCCATTTCGATGCATCGTCTTCATCTCGTTCACAATCGCACACGCTTCTGACAGGACATGCCCAGCGCGTGCCCTTCCGCTCTTGCCGCGCACTTATTCTTTTAGCAGAAGCCGCAGCGTGAGAAAGTCGCCTCTTCCCCTTTGCTTCACCACACAGAGAGTGGCAGAGATGAGTATCGACTGTGCAGAGAGCAAGGCAGGCAGCTCCTGAGATGTGTTTCAGACATGATGGGGAAGTGACAAGCCCACTCTCGCACTCGGGCGGGGGGGGGGCGGGGGGCGGGGGCCCCGTTCTGACTGGGACGATTGCGCAAGCAATTGAATTTGATCAAACTGTGTGAAACTTGACTCTTTAAAAGTGCAGTTTGTGCGATTTTATGTCCGTTTTTTGTCACTTCTTTTTGTTGTTCTTGCTTTTACATGACCGTAAAATGAGCCGTTTAATGTATATTTATACGTCAGGGGCCGGTCCTCCCTATTGGGGGGGGGGGGGCCGCCATGTTTTTGCTCGCACTTTACATCCTATCAGCTTTAATGACAACCCCCCTTGGTTGTTGTCATAGGTTCTGCATGCGCAAGCGGGAGGGGTGAGGTGAACTTCACCATCACCAAATCGTACACACTGTATCTTCAATCTGCAAACTACTACTTGATTTCTTCCTGGTGCCCTTTGTCTGCTGAGTTTGCGAAATAATAATACATCATTACAGGAAATCTCTCTGAAGCTGACTGTAGACGAAGGCAGGTCGGTCTTCTGCAATTCCAAAAAAAGCCGCGCTCCGCTTATGCGACTTCCACGCATCAGTGGGCCTTACTTTAAAAAAAAAAAAAGTGGTTAACACCTTTTGTAAACCAGTATCTCCCACGGCCAACTTAAAGCTCTCGTCTTCTTGTCAAATGCTGCGCACGCCTCTGCTGAAGTGTGATATTATTTTATCGGGGGGGGGGGGTAAACTAGCAAAGTGGATTTGGTCTTCATCTCAATATCTCCCTCTTCCAGTAGGTGGCCTCAGCGCAGGCGCTTCAGAGCTGTTCCCGAGCGCGGCAGACAGTAAAGACTCTCTGGTCGCGGCAGATTCGAGTAACACGCCCAAAGACAGCCCAGTGGGTTTTGCGCAGTTTGCCTCCGTAAGTGTGAGAGAGCTCACGGCTCCTCTCGTCGGGGGGGCCCGGTATCTCTGTCTGCATGCGCCGCCCCGTCTCTCGACCTCGCTCTCCAGCCCGTGCAGCTGCAAAGGGGCCTCGGTCTGTCAACCCTGCGCTCACGTGGCCGCTTCCTTACGTGAGATTACAGGACGGCTGATTTCACTAACTAACTGCGTGAGCGTCAGGGAGACGGCGAAAAGTACAGGTTTGCATGGCCGGACTCGGACACCTCCAGTTTTCACGTGTCAAGTCTTCTCCGTCGTCTGGCGCAGGGGTTTGCATGCGTATCTCTCGACAGGAAGCCGGGGCTTGTACGCTTTTTCTGCCCAGCGAGGCGGCGAACTTGTCTGGTCAGGTAGAACTCGGGGAACGTTTCTCAAGTGTTGAGCTACAAGCTGAGGGCTCATGTTCTGTCAAAGCATGATGATGTGCCTGGAAGCGCAGCACAACAAAGTCAATCCGCCTCTTTGTCCTCCACCTTCCGCTTCTTGGCTGTCGTGTTCAGGCTAACAGCTGAGCCTAGGGGGGATGATGCATGGCAGTTTTTGGTTTTTTGTGTGTGTGTGTGTGTGTGTGTGTGTGTCTGGTTTGTATGACGTGAATTACTTTATGCCTCGTGCCTGCATGACAGTAGTGACAGGGATTCTGAGAGTGTTCTTTTTTTCTTTTTATACGGAGCTCTGTGTTGTAATCTTTGTTTCTCCGCCAGGATCCCAACATGTGAAGGTAAGGCTGTGCCAGGGTGTGGTGGTCAATCCTTTGCATGTGAAAAACTGTCGGCACCGCCAAATCTCCGCTGGGTGATTCATGAGCATGACAATTTGCAATGTCACCACAGAAAATGTATGCGAACCGTAGTTTTGGCAGCACCAGGCATCGAGAGGTCACGGAAATGTTTCATTTCAGCTTCTAGTGCTGCTTCCTTTGCTTTTTGCGAGTACGATTCTATGAATGTATGTTTTGTGTCACGTAAACTGAATCATTTTCCTCATCGAATCGATTCAAGTGTCTTAGAGCTCCCTTTTGATTTAAAAAAAAAAAAAAAAAAAAAAAAAAATTTGCATCCATCTTTTTTTTTGTTTTTTTTTTGTTTCCACATCTGCTTTGGATCCAGTGATTGTACTTCTTCTCTTGTGTTGCCGTGCCAGCTGGCACCCCTGCGTCTTTTACCCACATCTAACCTCTCACGTCCCCCGCTGCAGTTTGGAAGTGAGAACCAGCAGCTGGAGTGGGCCAAGCGGGAGAGCGAGCGTGAGGAGCAGGAGCGGCTGAGGAAGCTGCGGCTCCGGGAGCAGCAGGACCTGGAGCTCGCCATCGCCCTCAGCAGGGCCGACATGCCCAACGTCTGACCAGGCACGACACACCACCGCTTTCCAGTCACTGCTCTTCCTCATTTTTTTTATCTTATTTTATTTTATTTTATTTTATTTTATTTTATTTTATTTTATTTTATTTTATTTTATTATTTTTGTTTTTATTTTTCGTCTCCTTGAATTCCTCCGTCCACAGGCGCATGACAAACAGCACTGACACTGGCCCCCACATGACTAGCAGCCCCTGTTACCAATTAGTGCACGACACCACTGCCCCCCATCCCCCTGCCCCCCCCCTCCCCCCCCTCCTCACTGTTGAGTGACTCCACATTTAGCCACCGGCATTTTATTCATATTTGGACAACATACTATAATAATGCATTTTATTCAGATTTTGGACATCATACCATACTATTGCATTTTTTTTCATTTTTCAGACAATATATATGATATAATATTTTGGATGACATACTATACTATAAGTACTAAGTCAGATAATCTGAATCGGGTAAATAGTTGGAGGAAAAAGAGACAGAAAATACAAATATAAGTGAGATTAAATTGACGACAAAGAATACGACTGTAGCCTTTTGTTGATGTTTATTTACAGAAGAGTCGTTTCCACAGAATCGCTGCAGAGTATTGACAGTTTTCACATATGGTAACACAGTGGAAATATTCCTACAAACCACAAGTACTACTTGTACTGTGACCAAGCAATGTTCCTATATGCTGAGTCACGGCCACGGCCGCCATGACTTACACTGAGTTCTCCATCTGTGGATTCATAGACTAAGAAAGTTTCACTCCTATAAATGTAAAGATGACAGCTCAAAAAGAACTACTTCTTGCTTCCTACAGTAGTGTCTGACATGAATGAGGTGTTGTTTGGCACACAACATTGATTACAAAGGTATCTGAGAAGTTGCAGAGCGCCACCTGCTGGTGGTACACGACCACAGAGTCTCCTATGAGTCTGTGCTTACACATTCAGAGAAGCACAGTGACACGAAACCAGAGGAGACGTACAAACTAAAATAATCGAAAAAAGAACAGAAATACACAACAGTGTGACATCACCGGACAAAGCAGCTCACCACAAAGCACGACAGAGAGGAGGCAGAGAGACAGGAAATACACTGATCTGTGATTTGTACAAAAACAAAATAAAATATCATCTGTGCATAATAAAGAGTTTCCTTGATTTGCGTTGCCATGGAGACAAATGATGACAAATGTATCTGGGTCAGAAAAATGCTGGCATGATCCTCTACAGAGATGCGGCACCTGAGTTGAGAAGAGAAGATGGCTGTCTGCACTGAGAGGTATGATCTTTTTTCAGGGGGGGGGGGGGGGGCCCATGGGGGGGGTCCCATTAGTCCCATTAGTCCCATTAGCCCTTCTACCTGTTCATTCTTTAGTCTAATTTACTTTTATAGCCAATTCCGAATCAAAACAACAATGCAAAAGTACATTTAGATCACTTCCCCCTGACTCCTCCCCTCACTGGATGACCTCTTGACCCCTCTGACTAAACCATCTCAGCCACTGTGACGTGTTGACACTCACACTGAGGTAAGAACAACCACTATCCTGTTCCCTATGAAAAAACCTGGCTCACAAAACAACAGGATGTAAATATGCAATCGAATCATTAGAAAAATCAGCAGAATCAAAATCAGTCAAATAAAGTTCCCGACATGAGGTATGTACCTTTTCCATTTTTTTGTTTTTGTTTTTATATCAAACCGTTAGAAAAAGACATAAAACATCATCTGTGTGAGACAGCTCCCGAAAAGTCACAATGCTCCGATCGACAGAAAGAAAAGAGTCAGTGGTTCAAAGAGTAATAGAAGAGCTCCTATAAGGAGAGCACACGTCCTCTCATCGACACCAGGATTACACACTACTGCATGAATGCTATGACTTCAACAAAAGTACAAAATCCTTCATTTGAAATTGTGAACCTTCAGCAGAAAACTTCATATTAGACACAGTCAATCATCAAAGTGCCAAAATCGACCAATTTTGAAATTATGTGCATTAAAAATGATCCAGGTACAGTTTTTTTTGTTGCAGCAGAAAATCATCAACGAATCACATGAACTTTCTCTCGACATGAATGATTTGTCTGCAGTGAAGTTTTCTTTTTCATTTCCCATTGTCCCAAAACATGATGGACAGATGAGCAGCTGCTGCCATGAGAAAAACAAAATGATCGTATTGTAATAATTTGTGTTACAGTCTCAGGTTATCACAGAGAACAACTTCTAACAACTTCCTGTTTTCATCTCGGGTCACTGTGGTGGTCACAGTCTGACATGGTTGTAGTAATAGAACAGGATACAGCACCTCCCATTAGACTTTCAGCGAAAAAAACCTAGTGCCCACTCGTGGTACTGCAACAGAAAAAGTCCCTATGTGGCCCGAACAGCATTTTCACCATAGACCTCATTGAGATTTGGACGCCTTTCTGTGACTTGTTACAGAGAAAGTAACAAAAACTGTGGACATGACATCATTCTTATCCGATGTACAATCGAATGTCCCTGTACAAACCAGGTCACATGACCCCAGGAGCTGTTTCCAAACACTGAGGTACAGTATGTTTTAAAACCCTTTTCATTTCTATTTTTGAAACCCCAACATCCTGAAATTATCTCTGAGAATGACATTTCAAAATCGTTACCATAGAACAACGTCGCTGTGGTGTTTGGATACTAAGCGGCTCCCTGGGTCACATACCAGAAGCTCCATAGAGATTTCCAAGGGGTGAAAACAGGAGTTGGAGCGGTGGACACTATGAGAATTGTAAACCTGTTGTTATGGTGACACTAATTCAAATGTTTGACTTCGTAAACAAACAAACACGTGTGTTCTTTAAGGTAGTAGAGAGAGGTACAGTATGGTTAAGGTATCAAACTGGAATGCTTTTGAGAAAGTTATTCTTTCTGGACTCAACATACAAGTGTCACGATGATGATGAGAAACTACAATCATAGTTGTACAGGGTGAAGGGTTAAGACATATCCACAGCACACTGCCCTGCTCTCTGTACATGTAAACAGTCATCTGGATCAATGACGCCTCCACGGGTGGGAGGGCCACCTGTGGTGACATCACTGACCGTGTCGTGGCTACAAGCTGAAAAACATGCTAGCCACCTCAGATTGGTGGGTCGAGCAGAACGCCACAGAACCCTAATGAAGAATCCCGTGACAGCGACATCTTATAAAACCACCCTCCGAGTTAACGTTGGACCCAGGTTTGCGAAAAACACATTCACTCGTGTCCCTATACGACGGCTACTGCAGAGAAAACACACCAGCACTGTCACGGTCAGGACATGTGAGACGGCGACGTCTCGTTGAGGGACCCAACCGTGAGTTTTTGATCAGAAGACCCAGAGCGATAACAACGCTGCTGAGCAGGACAATCATGACGAGAAGAAGAGGAGGAACCACTTTACATTTCTGTTGCTGAAGTATTGTAAAACAAGCTGGTGAGTTTGTTTTTCTACAGTTGCATGAACATGGGCAGAGAACACAGAGGTGTGTCCTGCTCTTTGCTCTGAGGGATGACAAGAAGGAAAACCACCTGAGAGGATGAGACGTAAAACATGGCTGGACTCGATGTGTTCGAAAAATGATGCTATTATTATTATGATTATTTCATTATTATTGTTTGTACTTTTTGCCATTCATATTATTTTTTATCACCTATATTGTTCTAAGAACGATAATAAAAACAATTACATTATAATTATTATTCATATTATAATAATAATAATAATTAGTATTGTTATTATTATCAAATTACTATCATCATTCGATAACAATAATAATAACAATAATATATTTTCTTTACTTGTATCAGTAATAATAATAATAATAATAATAATAGTAATAACTGATCCCAACAAGTGTCCAGCATAATGAACATTATTACATCATAATTAAAACAGTCACTTTAAATCATCTCTGATGTGATACTTTACAACAATATTGAAGCGGCTGTAATTGGAACACCTGTGCCACCTGCAGGTCAGGGGAGGAATATTCAGGAAATACAACTCAAGGAATTTTGAGCTTTCAGAAAAGTCAAAGGTCAGAGGTCAGGAATGACGGTAAATCAATGTGAGGGCACCAATGGCGGCTACTTGCAGGGCTCGCTGCTTTTAAACAATGGCGATGAAACTCTCCGTTTCTTGTCCGGGATGAATCTTCCCTCATGTCATGTGACACACAGAGAGGAGAGTAGCACCAGTGCTCACTCGAGCTGTGAGCGCGCGGTTTGGCTGCGTGTCAGCTGAGGACAGAGAACAGCTGGAGCGCAGGCGGGATCATTGAGACGTGATCTGCAACTCCCGAGCAGAAATCAATAGGTTCTAAAGGAGCCATCATGGCCCACTAACGGTCCTTTCACTTTCCTTCCTCCTCGCAGACTGAGGGGAAGTGAACTGCACATTTACGACACTGTCAGCTTCCTTCCACTCAACAGGTCTGAAAGACTGAGCCGCCAGGCCAAGACTCTGAATGCATGACACGCACTCTACCTGCTGGGTTTGTTGGATCCAGCTGATCCGACAGGTGACGATGCCCGAGAGATATCGCAAGTTGGATTTGATCAGGATTGGACCGTTTTCATGGTCAGTCACCATGAGTCGAAGGAAAAATAATTTAGAGGAAGAATGCATTATCCAATAATTCAGCATTATCCAACAGAGAAATCCCTTACATTCTCTTAAGGGCTTCATCTCAAATGGGCTGAGGAAGGGAGAAAACTTAACAGTTCACGGGGTGGCCACTTGGGGCTGCCTCCAAAAGTGAGTTTGGATTTGAGAGGTGAATTCAAACACGTTGAAAGCCTAAATCCCAGCTCTACCTTTGCCCATTTTTGGATGAATCAGAAAGTATAAGGAGTTAGGCATGGGCAAGATGGCCGACAAGTAAACCGCCTGCTATAAGCCTCATCAGCACTCTGCACAAACCTATGGGTGACACTGTGGACGCTAGGTCCATCTTTATATACAGTGCATGTATTCCACTGGTGTTGTTGGGCAGAGGGGGCGGGGCTAAGCTTGTCTGTCATACATACAAACATCAAGTGACAAGTCATATGTACTTTTAACATGACAAGGAAAGTGCTCCTTAAATTCACCTATAGGTCTTTTGCTTTAAATATATAATATTTTAAGGGTTTGATTTCATTTTAAAACAAATATAGTAGTAAAGTGAGTAGTTCTACAATATATGTCTCTCTGTCTCTCCACTGTTTGCGAGCCCACTTCATCATTCATTGCTTGTCAGTGACTTTCTAAAGCTTTTCTCTTTGTTTTTGTCTCCGCTGTTCTCCTCAATGCCCCCTGGCACGTATAACATCGCACAATACTCTGTTGTTGCCAAGGAGACAATAAGGTCAAACAGTTTATTCTGAAGACGTATTTAGACCATAAACTGGCAGTTTTACCGCCGCCATCAAACCGCTGCTCTGTTTTTTACTCTCGACAGAGGAGGTCAAATAAAAGTTAATGGAGCCAAACAGCTAATAAGTGATTATGGCTTCCTGTCTGGTCCTGACAGGCTCACAATTCTAAGACGACAAGTCCATGAATTACATCTTCACCTCCGATGAACTCTTTGTTTTGGGTTGAAGTTCACTGAATCCTTACATCTGGACATGTTTTCAATATAACTATCAATTTATACATTAGGGGACGTACAAGTGGCACAAGTGTCAAATTGCAGGAGTCTTTTGATTTCCTCGTCTGCTTATATTTGTGAATTGATGATGAAATGATCTCGACCTAGTTTGAATGTGATTTGCATCAACTGCGTTGATTTAAGTCTGAATGGGTTCAACTGCAATGAGACATGGTGACAATCTTTGACATTACAGTACAGTCACAAACAGTATGGGAACGATTATTTCTATGAAATAAGAGGAATTGAGAGAAAATAAAAGATCTTAAGAAGGTGCTGAATCACATCAACATCGATTAAAACCACACACCAAAGCATCCTGAAAGAAAATGAGGTAGTGCTGTTGATAGAGGAGCAGGGATGCACCGGGTCGGCCTGTTCAACCAATATCCACTTCAGCTCATCTGTGTGTACTGATTCAATCAGACTGAGTCATCTGATTCAATCTGGAGGATTACAGTGAAAGTCAAAATAGAACCAAGAAATCCAAAAAGTCAGATTAGAGCAAGGGTGTCAGACTCATTTTCGTTCAGGGGCCACAAACTGCCAAATTTGATCTCAAGGGGGCGGGGCCAGTAAAATCATAGCAGAGGAAATACTCTGCATCAAAATCTAAACTGATTAATGCATGAAAATGTCTCTTAAAATAACATATTATAATGTTATATAATATAAAAATCTTAAAATATCTCAATATAACCAACATTCACCACGTACATCGTATTTTACACTTTAAAAAACATCCCACGACTGGGTTTTGACCCTCTGGGCTGCTGGTTCTGGCCCACGGGCCGTATGTTTGACACCCCTGGATTAGTACACTGAGCTAAAGTAGACGATTGGCTCCACAGTTTCCTTGGCGCATCCCTGAGTGGGATACAAACCAGACCAGTGGTCTGCAGATGGTTTGTTGTTGTTGTTGTTGTTGTTGTACAATGTTGTGTAGTTTTTGTCCCACTACCTAAATTAAACAAGTGTTAACATGAAAAATGTAAAAAAATCCAGAATGTATCCAGAATGAGAAATCTTTAACACAGAAACAAAAAAATAAAATACTTCATTTTTCAAACTGAGGGTCCCTGGTTTACAAATTCACACCACCTGGATAAATAGTTTTGGTAAGGAATACTTCATGTGTACCAAATCTTGTTTTTGTTTTTTTACCTTATTGTTGACATGTTTGTGTTCTGAATACAATAATAATACTTCATAGAAATATACAGAGACTATAATCGCACCTAGAATATTCAGGCACCTGAGACCCCCACACTAGTCAGGATACGTGTGTGTGTGTGTGTGTGTAAATGGGTGAGTTTTCCATGAGATACTGTGTGTTTCAATATGTATGTATGTATGTATGTGTGTGTGTGTGTGTGTGTGTGTGGACCCTGAGACAGCAGGAGGCTGGAGACAGACACAGGTGTTTCTGCACCCTCAGAGTGTGCAGACACTCTTAAAGGCGTATTCCTCGGTGCCAGTTTAAAGCATCTGCCACACGAAGAAGCCCGGGGGGAGGGGGCGGAGCCACATCCTCCCATCCTATGATTACAGCCTGTCCAAAGGTGCCAGCTTCTCATTCCTGAGTGGAAGAGAGCCGTGTGTGTGTGTGTGTGTGTGTGTGAGACACAGTGGGAATAGCCTCCTTCAATGCACTTTTTCCTTTACCTCTCCTGAAGGACAGAAAAAGGAAATGCAGAGGACAGCAACGCTAGAGGGCGCTGTTCTCTACCGCTAAAAATATACACGTATGAAACAATGGATTCACAGTACTTATAAAAACTTTGCAAGGAAGAGAAAGAAATCCGAGAATGAGGTGCATACAAAATAATCCTTGCTGGGGTCTGCTTGTTTGTTGTGGAAGGGGGGGGGGAGCGGCGCCCTGGATGCCAGCGCTACGGGCACAGGTAACTGTGAGCTGCTGAGGTAGAGTGTACGAGGCCGGAGCTGACGAAGGGGGCGGGGTTTAGCCCCACGGAGACCATGACCTTCCCCGCCGCTGCAGGCGGAGGAGGGGCGGGGCAGTGTCTGGAGCCGCCGTTCTCCAGGTGCTCTGACCTCAGCACCGACCTCACAGTCTTGGGGGAGTGGAAGCCGTTGGTCAGCGCCGCCGTGTCCTGCTGCTGCTGCTGCTGCTGCTGCACATTGGGCTGCTCGGCCGCGCCCTCCGGCTCGGCCACGCCCTCCAGCTCCAGCCCATTGTGATGGGCCACCAGCTTGATCGAGGGAAAACTCGAGGGTCGTTGGGCCAGGGATAGTTTTTCCAAAGACTCCTCCTCCCCTGGCAGACTGGGCTGGCTTAGAGGGTGATATCTGTCCTCTGATAATGAGGGTCCCCTGGTGCCGTTGCCCTCCTCCTCCTCCTCCTCCTCCTCCTCCTCTTCCTCTGCCTCCCTCTCGGGATCTGACAGCTCTGAGTGAACAATCACTTCTGCCTCGACCTGGTTGCTGCACAGAGACGTGCACAGATGATCCTCTGAGCCCTACAACAAAACAATGTCTCTGTTACTACAACCACCTCAGGCAGGAGCAGCAATCACACAGACCCCTCCCCCTCGACGGCAAACCAATCCAATCATAGCAACTGTAACAGGCCTGTCAACAATTGGGTTCCACCACATGATTCTCTGTGAAGTGTGTATTGGACTGATTCAAGACTCTGAGGATTGGTGTGTTTCTTTTAACTTTTGCAAAGCCTGAAAAGACGGGATGAAATAGCAAAGAATTCCATTTTACGGGGTGGAATTTGGCCCATTAGAGAAAGTGCTGCGTGTGCAGTTCCCAGGGTGGCCACTTGAGTCTGCCTCCAAAAGTGAGTCAATCCCCATAGACTCCCACGTTAAAAGGATCAACATTAGAGGTGAATGAAACATGTTTACAGTCTGGTACAAACTACAGTTTTGGTCTCAATCAGTCACATTTGATTCTATCGTGGTTTGAAATGGTGCATAATTAAGGGGCGTGGCCTCTTGAGTGACACCTGGGCCTTCCTGGCACATTGGTGCGACAGCATCACGGGCCCACCCCAGCTCTACCTGTGCTCCGCCTCTTTGCCTGTTTTCGGGTGAACCAGGAAGTAGCAGGAGTTAGGCGACGAGTGAACCGCCCACTCCGAGCCCCATAAGCACTCTGCACGCTCAAAAAGAATTCCGGTCGAAAGCAGTTCTATCTGTCGCTTCACTTACCGTGCTGTGGTCAGCGATCAGCATTTTGACCGCTCCGTTCACGAGAGCCGGACACTCGTCCGTGATGGTGTCTCTGTATCTGGTGATCCTGTTCGCCCAGTTATGACTCACAGAGCCGTTCCAGGCCGCCTGCGGACGGATCAGCACAGCAGATGCATCAGAATTAGAACCATTATCCCTCTGTCAACACATGAAATAATAATAGAGTATCCAGAAGCCCATCTGGTGAAGCCCACCCCACACCCCCTCTCCCCCCCACCCCCACTTGCAGGTTTCGACCTTGGGCTCAGGTGCGAGGGCATCCTCCCCTTCCACTGGATTAGCACTCGCCATCAGGCTCTGCTCCTCTGGGGCCTCGGCGAGCGGCTGACCGGACTCTTGGCCGCCCAGGGGCATCAGCGTCTCCAGCTCGTGGCTATCGCTGCACTCTGGCACGTCGGAGGGTACGGGGCAACCTCCTCTCCTGTACTGAGGGGTCACAGCTGTTGAGGCCAGGCCCCCGGATATCTCCCTATGTGGGGCAGGGATGAGAGGAGCATGGGTTGCATTAGCCTCATGGTATCACTGACGCCATGTTCAGAATATACATGGAGACACATACTGCACATGGGGCTTTAATGTACCTGGATTTGCTGTTCCGGAAGCTGAAGCACATGCACAGGAGGATGCATATCAGTCCCAGACACACGCCCACTATGATGCCCGTCACCGCGTGGATGTCCAGCTCTGTTGAGGAGCACACAGAAGAGAGTGCCAAGTGCCAATTACTTTATATGGCGCATTTCCAGACGTCCATTTCAGACATTCTAAATTATTATGACATGTGGGTTGATATATAACGACACAGAGGGAACGTATTGATTTCTTCATTGAAGGCAAAGTTACTTGAGCAAAGTGATATGAGGCAACATTGGAGCGGAGGGGTGGGGGGGCGGAGCTTCATTGCTATTCATTTTATGCTGGTATCTTTGGCAGTCTGGACATGGAGAGGAAACAGATGGCTGGAGCTCTCACCACCCACCAGCCACCTCGGTCCCACTCACTCTGCAGCCTGGCAAAAACTGTTAATACCCATGTGCACAAAATAAAAAGCTGACTTTTTATTAGGGGGTTTGAGCGAGAAGGAAAACAAATGCATTTGGAATTTTGATTATTGCTTTAGGTTCATTTGAGAGCACTTTATATATATTTTTCTAAATGGTAATGCGTCTTTGACCCCGTTGTTTAAAGGCAACAGGGAGGTTTAATAATTACAGGTGAAGAAAAACTGCTGACTGATGCAATTAAAATGTGAAAAGTGAGGTTTGGTGCTTGAACACAAAATGACACAAAAGAAATAAAGAAAAGTGCTTTTCGCAGCATTTTCTGGCCAGGCACAGGGAGCAGTAATTCAAATACGTTCCCTGAGGATTGCTGATGACTCCGCCCCCTTTGATATCCACACTCCTCAGCACGCAACGGGAGAGGAGCGGAGGAATAACAGTGAGCGCTGTGCAGGGCTGCACTTTCGCTGCTGGCAGGGACAAATTACACACTTTGCAGGAGAGACTGTGTGTGTGTGTGTGTGTGTGTGTGTGTGTGTGTGTGTGTGTGTGTGTGTGTGTGTGTGTGTGTGTGTGTGTGTGTGTGTGTGT
>JAFBJT010088132.1:90218-101000 GCA_016785325.1 Chascanopsetta lugubris
AGCTCTCTCTCCCTCTGCCCAGTTATGCCCTATAAACCCAGTGCCTCTCACACACACACACACACACACACACACACACACACACACACACAAACCGTCTCACTTCACTTCTCAGGGTATCCGAGACGAGACCTACGAGGTGGACGAGGAGCTGGCCGAGCAGGACGCCACGGCTCTGTTTGAGGTAACGCCCCCTCCTCCGCACCCAATCACATTTCATTTATCTCTTAAAGGTGCAGTGTGTAAGATTTGGTGACCTCCAGAGGTGAAGTCGCATGTTGTATCCTTCACCTCACCCTTTCAAACATACAGTAGATCCTGTGTTCGACTTCCGTCGTCATTAAAACTCAATAGACGTTTAGCATGTCCATTCTGGGCTACTGTAAAAACATGGCCGCCCCCCGTAGAGAGGACCCGCTCCTCATGTAAATATGCATTAATGGAATTGTTTAAGGGTCATGGAAAAAACATAAAAATTACAATTATAAATTCATGAAACTGTCCGTATGCAGTTGTTTTGTAATATTTCTGGAACTGACAAAAACCACAGAAATCGCACACACTGCACCTTTAATTCTGAAATATTACACAATCCCTGTGTTCCAGGCCGGAGAGGGACGCTTCGGGACGGACGAGTCCACCTTCAGCTACGTCCTGGCCTCCAGGAACTACCTGCAGCTGCAGGCCACCTTCAAGATTTATGAGCAGGTGGGTTCACGTGTCACGGTGCATCGATATCGAACCTGTGACACGAGTGAATGAATCCGGACTCCTGTGTCCATCGTGTCTGCTGGGTTTCAACCCGACGACCTTTCGGTGGGGACGTAGTCTCTCATTCTAAACTCTGATTACACCATTTTGACACATTTCAATAAATCATTTGTCACCACAGCCTGAGTCACCAGGAACCTGTGGATATGGAAATGAGCGGTTGCCGTGGTAACCCTGTCATTTTGACTCCACCACAGCTCTCGGGAACCGAAATCCTGGACGCCATCGAGAACGAGACGTCCGGGACTCTGCAGAAATGCTACAAGGCTCTGGGTTCGTATGCAATCCATCATTTTTTCAATTAAAGGTGCAGTGTGTAGATTTTTTTTTTTTTTTGCCACCTAGTGGTAAATTCGCATGTTGCAGCTGATATCCCTCACCTCCATTTGTTTTACCCTCTTCACAGTGAGATGTGCCAAATGTCCTCAGCTCTACTTCGCCCGGCGCCTGAACAAGGCCATGAAAGGGGCGGGGACAGACGAGGGCACGCTCATACGCATCATCGTCTGCCGCTCGGAGGTAAACGAAGCTACATGCTGGTCAGACTTTGGGCGTTAGCACTTGGCTTATTCTCATCCCGACCAACCAGCTGCCATTTTGTTTTGTCGTACGAGTTTAGCAGCACATGTGTAGTGCACTTTATGTGATACTATGCTAACATGCTAGCCTTCTGCTAACATGTCAAAATCCTTTTTAGCGTACAGTGTTGAGGATGCAGTGACATCCAGTGGTGGATATCGTTATTGGCTGCTCATCTCATATTCTGGGCTACTATATAAAGATGGCCGCCTCCATAGAAACAATATAAAGGGCTCATTTTATGCTAGTAAAAACTTAACAATCATACATATGCATTGAAAAATACCAGAATGATGTTTTCTATTCAAAATAAATGTAAAAAAAAACACTCAGATTTTACACACTGCACCTTTAATGTGCACTGTATCATGGTGGTGATTGCTTCCATTGACAGTTTGACCTGGAGACCATCAAAGACCTGTACCTGGAGAAGTACGACGTGTCCCTGAAGGACGCCCTGAGGGACGAGTGCAGCGGCGACTTCAAGCGCCTCCTGCTGGCCATCTGCCACTGAGACGGGCCGCAGGCCGAGAGGGACGGCGTCCGTCCTCGCCGCGTCCCCTCGTAACAAAGTCAACTAACACCGTAGTGTCCACGTGATGATGTGTAGGGAGTGAGAGGGTGAGGGAGGGAGTCGGCTCATGTCACCGTCAACAAGCGTGACTTGATTTTTAAAGGTTTTTATTTGTCCGTCAGTCACTGCCCGTTTTTAAAGCGTTCACTTCAAAGAACTTTTACCAGCGTTTAAAGAGTGAGGAGTCATTTCTGAGTCACTGTAAACAAGCATTGACTTTATTAAGGTCACATGTTCCCTGCATGGGATGCGATCATGTGATTGAGGGCTTGATGAAATTGAATTCGCTGTAAACGTCTTTTCAAAACAGTTTTAGGGTTAAGGTTTTTTTGTTTTGCAAATGTTAAAAATATCAGGTAAGTAACAATTATGACAAAATTAACAGAATTTTTTCCTATTTAGAAAAGAAAATCAAATTACTGATAAAAATGGACCTGTTGAAAGTTGGTTCTAAATTGGAAGAATTTAGCCAAATTTAATGCAGCAGAAATGTATATTTTAAATATTGCATGTTACTAATTTAAGTCAATCTAAATATAGAACTAATACATTTTTTATAGTTTTTCAAAATGTCACAATGTTTAGAATAAAGTCAAAAAGTAAACGTTCTACTCAAAAGACCAAATCACTTTATTATGAAATACTAAATATCCTAGACTATGACAATACTGCTTACCGTCACTAGGGGGCAGTGCCGACACAGATACTTCTAGGTATGTGCAGTCTATAACCTAATCCCAGACTTCCTCTTTTAACAAACAAACCCTACTATAGTGTTACATTATTACCACTATATAAGTATTATAACATCTTGAATTAAGTAAAACTTTATGTTTTTGTCTTCGGGCCGTTTTCCCTCCACCCCCCACGTCCCCGACCTCTGACCTCAAACTTCACCCGCTGTTAAACATGATGCAATCCCTCCATAACGCTTTTGAAATGAAGAAATGTGAAGGTGTGTGTGTGTGTGTGTGTGCCGGATGGAAATCAGAAGGAATATGCAAAGTGAAATGTGAACGGATGGATTATCTGGCTCATTCACAAACATAGATGATCTAATTTGCTTATTTAGAGAGTTGATTTTCACTGTGTTTGCATTTTAATCCGTACGACGATAAAAAAAACTTGACAAATCCAAATACACCTCAACTTGTTATATATTTGTTTTTGTAATTTAACTAACACAGTAGAGTTTTTAATATATAAAACTTTATTTAGCCTGAGGAGGCCAGAGGAAATAAACACCCGATGTCTGAGGTTTCTTGTGTGTCCATATCTGGCAGCTGAGATTTGTTGACATGACCACTATCACTACTACTACTATTATTTTTATTATTATGAATTATTATCTTTAGAAGCTGAGCAGATACTCATGTGAACGACGAGATGTCAGCAGGAAGTCGCGGGATTAGTGTTTTCCTCTGTGTAGCCAAAGAGTTTTAGTTTTACTGCAAATTAAAACGCCTGTAACATCATCACGTGTGGCCCTATTTATGTGTGTGTTTGTGAACAGGGTCCTGTAAAAACTATGATTCAGTTTTTCATGAAACTTGGTGGAGAGATGGAACACAAGTCACGCAAGAATTGACTGGATTTTGGTGGATCCAGGAATGATGGTTTCATTTATTTTTTGACAATTGCTTCAAATAATAATAGATAATAATTCCACGCAGGGAGAAATTAATTGTACACATTATTTATTCATACAGTTTGCAAGGAATTTGATTCAAGAAATATATTTTACAAATGATCAAAGAAACAGTTTTAAAACATGAAAATACAATTTGAGGTTAATATAACAACAAAATCAACAATAAGAATAATTATAGTACTACTACTACTAATTATAACTTTAACAATAATAACAACAATGGAGATGATACTACTATTTCTATAATTATACTAAATACATGAATAAACATACATTTTACCAAAGGAGTGAGGCAATATTTGCATATACAAATATGAGGGAGTATATGAGGGTCAGGCTTTGTATTGATCTGAACTCTCACACACTATGTGCACATCATATTTTGTGAGACACTTCTCACTTAGTAATGCCCCTTTAACTGAGTCCTCGAAATCCCAAGCCCTCCTGCAACACCTGAACGCACCGTACAGTTCCAGCGAGCCTGTGGCCCCGCCCCCCGTCCCTCCCTCTCTCTCCCTGTCACACATGCACGTTACGTCCTCTCACGGTCGCGTGCTCTCGGCCGTTCAGTGCCATTAATTCACGCTGAGCCGAGGCTCCATCCTCTGGAGACACTGACCCGGGAGCAGCTTCAGGTGTCAGTCCGACCCCCCGCACCCGGATCCAGGTAGGCCCAGCTGCTCTGCCGCTCTGCCTTTTGTTGCTGCCTCCTCCTCCATCTCTCTCCCTGGTAATTACCGTCATTAGCATCCATCTTGGCGGGAGATAATTACAAGCACTGCAAAGGAGAGAGACATATTCTCCCCTGTCACTTTAAAAACATGGATCTTTTTCATGCAACCTATGAGATTTGAAACTTATTTCAATATAAATATGATGAAAGGGAATTTCCCATAGTGGAAACCTGTCATTTCCTGCAGGACATGATGACTGACGGATGATAACAAACCAATGAGTGTTTACATTCCTATTTACTCTCATGCATGTGCAGTATAAATACACAGTATTGTAGTATTTACCACATTACCGGGTAATAATGTGTCAGATGCATTTACAATGCAATGACTCCTTCATTGTGTTGGGATGCTGCAGCCTGCACATGCAGCATCGTCGCCATGGAAACATGCTGAGACTGTGATGGACACAACAACAGCTGATCATGTTTGTTTTTACAAATGTAAACATATCGTTTGCAATGACAGTGATTTACATAGAGCTGTAATAACAATCATACTAGTAATAACAACAATAATACATTATTATCTTTATCATTATTATGATTGTTATTATTTTATTTTTATTACACTGGCAATGATAATAATAATACAAACATTTTAATAGAACCCTAACACCTAATATTACTATCCCTTTTGTATGTACATATAACATCCCATAATACAAGTGTTTGGTTCAGAAACCACTCTGAATGTGTCTAATGCCACCGCAGCATCTCTGTAATTAAAAGATCTATATTAGATAAAAGATCTTTATCTCTTAATTGCTAGGTGCAGGCCTCGTCATTATGAGATCTTGTTGCCATGGAGACGGATTTCGCCTGATGCTGCCATGTTGATAGCGAACGTCCCGGGAGTAGATTCAGTCCTGAGGTTGCTGACGATTTATTTTGAAAATACAGTTCCTATAGTCACGCTACGTTAGAAACGAATACGAGGATCATGACTTCAACTGTGTAGATGGTTCACGGTCAAAGGTCAAAGGTCACATGACTCCGCCCCCTCTGCGTCGGACCCCAGGTGCGAGGCCATGTCGTCCGTGTGGCAGCAGGAGGCGTCGGGTTACTCGCCCTGCGTGGAGATCGACTCCAGCTCCGTGCTTCGCACCAAAGAGCGCCTCCTGTCTCCGTCCTGGCTGAAGCAGGAGCACGACGACCTCCGCGTCATCAAGTGGGAGAACTTCCCCGCAGGCTCCTCCCCCGCCGACGCCGCCGTCGTGCAGGACAACACGCCCAGCAGCGCCATGTCAGGTGACACCAGCCATTTACGATTCGATGAGACGATTCAATGATTTTTCGAAGCGATTGCCTTCGATTCAACGACAAGATAATGAAAATGTGTGTGTGAGCAGCCATCTTGGGAATGAGTAGAAGTAGTGTGTGTGTGTGTGTGTGTGTCTCTCTCTCTCTCTCTCTCAGCTGGATCCCACGTGGAGAACCTCCCTCCCCGGGTCCTCCTCACCATCACCAAGCTCCAGTGCCTGTTGGAGAGCAAACAGGAGCGGATCGCGGCGCTGGAGCGGCAGGTGGACGACCTCATGCAGGACCGACGCTTCCTGAGGAGCCAGATCGAGAACCTCACCGGTAACCGCGGCGTGCCGGCGTTCACCGCCCCGCCCCCCGCGCCCGAGGGTCAGTGTCACGGACCGGACAGTGGCCTGGTGTCGTACTTCGGCACCTTCTCATTGTGGATTTCTGTCTCAGCCCCGAGAGCCAGTAAAGTCCAGCACCCGGACACTAAGTCCAGGAAGAGAGAGAAGGCGTCGTCCAGCTCGTCCAACAGCAGCAACAGCGGCTCGGAGGAGTCGGAGTCATCGGAAGTGTCAGCGGCTTCGAGCGAACACAGACGGAGGAAGCACAAGGAGAAGAAGAGGTCGAAAAGAGGGCGGGACTACAGCAGGAAGAGAGGTAATGTATATATATATATATATATATATATATATATATACACATACATATATACAGTGGATCTAAATACAAATATATATAGATGTATAAAGTTAAACAATTAATAAATGGAATATATTATTATTATTGTTATTATAGCACAGCATTGTTGCGATAAGAAAAGGTTAAATATATTGATTGACGGCTAAGACTGGCGTGCAACTGGCTGATCTGTGTATGAAGGGGGCGGAGCCATAACCACAGTTTTGTCACCAATCCAAGATGGTGGCTCCTTTATTTATTGGGGTGGTCCGGCTTCATTTTTGAGAAAAGGACCTTGAGACATATTCAATAAAACTCGTCCGCAACACTGAACTATATGTCACCGCTCATGCTCCGCCCCCTCCCCCCCCCCCCCAGCCACAGGCGTCCAGTACGTCATCCACCGCTACAGACAGGTCCTGTCCACCTTCATCAAGAAGAAGAACATGACGGAAGCTTTCCGCCACCTGGGCATCGACCGCAACACCATCGCCAACACGGCGTCCATCGCCGAGCTGCACCTGGCCGGCGAGGACATGGTGCCGCTGCTGGGGATGTTCCGCCAGGGGGAGGAGACTCTGGTCAGCTACGCCCAGAGGTGCACGCTGGTCATCGACAGCGACCCCGAGCTGTCCAGGAGGATAGACGAGATGAAGGCCAACGGCGAGCTCCTGCCCATCTCGGGGAAGAGGCCCAGGGTGTCGCACTCCCACATGCAGCAGCTGGGGGGCGCTGCAGAGAGCATTCTGATAGGCTGATGGATATTGTATGTGAATTGAATCTCTCAATCTGAACTGCTGGATTTATTCATCATAGCATTTCATTGTATTGATTTTTTTTATTAAAAAAAAAAAAATCAATACTCGTTTTTATATTCACACTTGTACTTTAGAGCTGCTTTGGACTTTCTAATAGACGACATGTGCAGTGTTACATTCCTCCACCAGATGGCAGTGCTCACATGTCTGATGATTTACTGCCAATCACACCTTTTCACTGTAGATCCAAAATGGTGGATTGTCAATTTCAGTTTTCCGTCATTAGCAATACTTTATTATCATATGTAGTGATTTTTTTTACCACACTCTTGTATGTTTTATATACTTTGATTTATAAAAGTATTATTGTGTTTATGTAAACAAATGAATAATAGGAAGTCTGTTGCGTGTCCTGTTATGAAATATGACAGTATGACCTTTAATTGAGATACTGATTTCAGATGAATAGAAATAACGACTTAATCACAATTTTGCATTAAAATGTTTAAAATGAAACCTGATGCAGCTGTACGTGGTGTATTTAGACAGCAGCCATTTTGGTTCTTGAGCCGGGATTATGGTTTGACTGACCTTACTGTATCATTAAAGTTATGACCATCATTTATTTAATCAAATATTTTTTTAGGGCGTGTAGCAGTGCCCCGTCCAGCAGGTGGCGCCCTAGGCATCCACCTTAAAGGCCCATATGCAAAGAGATGGATGGTAAAGTGCAGTTAAACATCCTGTGGTGTTGGCAAGTGTCAGTGTAACGTGTCGCCGTCGCCCCCATGTGGCTGCTGTTTGTGTTTTCTCAGCCGGTGACAAACGAGCGGGGGCGGAGCCATTAAAGGCTTCTGTTTATCTCTGTCAGTCCTGCTCATGTGCCAGATATCTGCTTATCTCTCACTCACACACCCACAATCCACCCCCCCCCTTCATCCCCCCTCCTCCTCCTCCTCCTTTCAACCCCCATCACAGCCAATTTTCATCCTTTCATTTCATCATTTCACCTTTGACCCCCGAGTGAAGCATGATGGAGAGATTATGGAAGGTGCAGTGACATTTCTCGCCACAAGAGGTGCTGGTCATCCACCATGAATCAGCTCCTCCTCATACATGCACATGTCACGTCTGCTCACGTCACACACACGCACAACAATGACGTTTCTGCAAAATCCTGACATGAATGAAGATGCCGCTGTAAGTTTGGAGTTTCGCACACCAGCCATTTTGTGCCGAATGCCCCTTTAAAAAGCAGGTCTATAAGTGGCAGCTGTGAATCTGGTGCCAGTTGACAGCAGGTGATGGATCTCCAGGCTGGAGACAGAGGCCTAATCGAGCCTGAAGCCTCCTCCACCTCCTCCTCCTCCTCCTCCCCTGGCCCTGTGGCTCCTACTGATGAGGGGCCAGCTGGGACTCCATTTTGTGTCTTTTCTGATCGCAGGTGCCGCGTCACTGCAGAGGCTCACGAGTGCCTGGTGGTTACAAAATTCAATCTCCGCCCCTTCCTCCTCCTCCTCCTCCTCCTCCTCCTCCTCCACCTCCTCCTTCTTTCCTCCGTCCGACTGTGACCTTGACAATAAGAGCGAGTTGTAATGATTTAAATTGTCTTTAGTTTGACAAGCGGGAAAATAAAATATTCATATTGATATGTATATTATAAAATTAATGATCAGATGTGATTTTAAAGTTCTGGGAACGGGCAGTATGTGTCCATCTTTACAGAGATCACTGAAGTAATATACTCAAATGGAGTAACAGCGCTCAGCTTGTGTTTGCATATCGGGCATATTGTTGACATCATTTAATGAAGTTTCTTTTCCACTAAGACGAGAAAAATTCTCACAGTCACACAAATTTGAGGCGTCACAATCTCCCTTGAAAAGAAACCTTCACCTAAAGTCACACAAGTGCTGATTCCATCAGGTTAACGAGCCGACCACAGCCGGAGCCAATGGAATAATCAGCTGAACTGAGTTCAGGTGTGTGTGCGTATTTGTGTGTGTATTTCTGTGTGTGTGTGTGTGTGTGTGTGAGAGAGAGAGAGAGAGAGAGAGAGAGAGAGAGAGAGCATCAATAAAATATTTATATTTTGATCATATTCACCACTTTTTCATTTGTATTATTTATGATCAATATTATCATTTCTTTTTTGTTTGTTTTATTTGTCTGGACCCGTCTCTGTTCACATCTCTTTTATGTTTGTCACTCGTTTACGTTTGCAGAGGAAATGTATTTAGCAGAGGTTTAAAGGCGTCTCACCGTGGCTGCGCTAAACTTTCACCTCTGACTGCAGGATTCATCATCAGGATCGAGCTTTAACTCCACGACTCATCGTCCCCGAGTGAAACACTCACCAGAGGACTTGATGAGCGCAGGTAGTAATTTTCCATAAGGCAGGTTGTGCACACACACACACACGCACACGCACACACACACACACACATTTTCACACACACACACATAAAGGGTTGACAGGTGCTCGGGCATATCTCTAAAATCCTCCAAACCCGACAGGACGGTTGATGTGGGGGCGTGTCCATCAGCCTCCTCACCTTTCCTCGCCCTTGGTCTAATGGAGTCTGAAAATAACCTGCCTGCCGCAGAAAGTGGGTCACCGCACCGACGCCATGCCGATTCAATACAACAGCAGCGCGGCGTGGTGCATTATGGGTAAATCTACCCTGTGGTGGAATTGACTTGGTGGATGCTTATTCTATCTTTTTTTTTTTTCCCGCCCTGCAGTGACACGAGGAGGCTGCGGTCGTCGATTCGTCTCCTGCCTTTTCAGCGGGAGAGGGAACGTGCGTGGGCGGCGTTGCGTTGCGTTGCCGTCGCCGTCGCCGTCGCCGTCTCTGCCTCTGGCTTCATTTCCTGCGTCGCGTTGGACGAGTGGGGAACAGCTGGGTGGGTTCAGCGCAGCGCGGAGCCGCTGTGGCACCAGAGGACGGTGTCCTATCCAGTCTCGTCACGTTCTCTCGTCCAAAGCGCGCTCGCGCTGTCTTTGAACGCGCAATAAACGCACTCAATTAACCCAAAGAGACGACGCAATAAAGCTAAAAACCAAAAATGACACTCGTCCGATTTCTCTTTGCCACGATGGAATCCAGCCCAGATGCGGATCTGAGACCTCGGCTTTGCGCCGGCGCCGCTCGATCAACAAGTCTTGAGGTGGCGCTGGTGCTCGTGCGCTGGCTCCATCTGGCTGCAGCTGATAACAACTTACCGGAGGCTGCAGGATAATAGTCTCGCAAGCTTAAAAGCATGGGGAGGGGATGGGTGGGGGGGTGGATGTTGGCAGGATGCATACAGGAGCTCATGCACCGGCTAAACGGTAGCATAACCGCGCCCCTCACACTGAGCACGCTCCGTTGGATGCGGCCAACAGGGGGCAGGGAGGGGACACGAGCATGTTTACGATAATCATGGCTGCGTTTTCCCCGAGGTGATGTTGTCATTTTCAGATAAGATCGTTTACGTGAAGCTGGGATACGACCTCTATTTTCAAGGTCAAAGGCACAGACTGTTTTGTGGGTTGCACCACCCCCACCCCCCAACTCCCCACCCCCTGACTCCCCATACTCCCCCCAACTGCCCCGCCCCCTCCCTCAGACTGACCTCCCTCATGAGAGATGACAGAGCAAAAATTGATAAATGGTTCTAGACTGCCGGCCCCTCGGGGGTTCTTTCTTTTTTTGATATCTAGACTGACTGTGCCATGTTGTGTGGTGGTGTGAACAGCAGGGGGCGGCTTATCAAAACGGCACAGACAGTAACCCCCCCGCCA
>JAFBJT010088132.1:101181-114433 GCA_016785325.1 Chascanopsetta lugubris
TTAAAAAACTAGTTAAATTCTACGAAGGAGGGCGGAGTCCTCTGTGTTGAAAAAGAGGCGGAGTCCTCTGCGTTTCCTCTGCGTTTAAAAAAAAAAAAAATAAATAAAATAAAGTACTTTAGAAAAAAAAAAAAAAAAAAAAAAAAAGGGGGTGGGGGTTCGATCGTGGGGCTGCAGCAGGATTGCACTCTCTCGTCTCAGTGGCCCGATTGATCATGGATCTCCTGGCACGTGTCGTCCTGAGCTGTGCTCTGTGGAGTGTGTGTGTGGCAGACATGTACACATCCCTGCAGAACGTCAGACAGGCGATCAGAGTGGAACAGAAACTCATCGATTATCTGAAGACGTACATTGATCACGAGGCGGAGAGGCTGCAGGACATCAGGCGGTGAGTGAGACCTGTGTGTTCGTCATATTGTATTAAAGGTGCAGTGTGTAAGATTTCTGTCACTTTTGTTGCCTCTAAAGAATATTACAAAAACAAATACACACTGATAGTTTCATGAATTTCGAATCATTTCAATGTGTTATTTATTCTCCATTACCCTTAAATGATTCCAGGATTGTATATTTACATCAGGGGAGGGTCCACCCAATGGGGGCCACCATGTTTTCACAAAAGCCCAGAGATGACATACCACTATACATCTTTTGAGCTTTAATGACAACTGAGGGCTACCATAGGTTCTCCTGCAGGCTCAAATGGGACGGGTGAGGTGATGGATGCAACATGCAACTTCACCAAAAGATGTCACCAAATTTTACACACTGCACCTTTAAAGTATAATAAGATAAAATAAGATAAGATCACATAAGTAAAGCTGTTGTAAGATAATTCAAGTCAAAATTAGCTGAATCAAGTTCTGTTGAGATAAGATAAGACATTTATTGTTCTTATACAAAGTATCTTAAACTCCTACTTCCTACTGCACCTCTGCCATATTTTAGATGTTTTTTCCCTTTCATGGTAATATATGCTTAATTTATTACGTGATGAATAATCAGTTTGTGTTTTTACTCAAAGTGTCTTTTGTATTTCCAACCCCATGAGGTCAAGACTGGCCTGATTTAAAACCAGTGCACCTGCCCAAATAAATACATTTATTCTAATGCATATTCTTAACCTGCTAGAGGGATATTTTCTTTGCTGTGACCAGTGTTTCAATCTTGGGTGAGCCCCTTAAAGTTCCGCCATTTTGCATAAAACAGTCCTAGTTCTCATCCTCCTCTTTTTGCTTTTGTAACCTCACACTCTGCTGTTTAAATAGTTTTTATGCCAAAGTGTCTGGTCTGCACACGGAGCTGTACAAGGGGCCGGCGGCTGAGATGGCGAACCCACTCGTGGCCTTCACCCTGATCAAGCGGCTGCATTCCGAGTGGCCAAATGTTGTCTACAGTGACGAGGCCTTGGAGAACACACAAGGTGGATTTACTGCCTCCGCACGCAAACAAACACATCTGGTGGTGATAACCTCACACCCCCGTCTCCTCGCCTGTCATCACTCAACAACCCCCCACCCCCGTTGACCTCTTGGCCTTCTCATGTCCAGCCCTCAGGTCCGGTTACCGGGAGGAAGAGGCCGATCTGCCCCAACTGGAAGACCTCCAGGGGGCCGCCAAGGGGCTGATGAGGCTGCAGGATGTGTACGCTCTCCGGGTTGACAGCCTGGTGAGGGGTCGTTTCCAGAGAGTCACCGACGGCAAACCCACTGATGTCTACATGCCTGAGGTCTCTGTCCCGCTGTCTGGTGATGACTGCTTCCTGGTTGGGAAGGTACGTGAGCCATTACTCTCCTACCTCCTGTTCATGCAGATGGTGGAGGAAGAAAGAAGTGGAAAGAAATGGAAAGCAGAGAAAAATAGTGATGGTGATCATTGTTGACCAGTATTTGTTTCAGTCAAATGAAAGCCTTCAAAGTTCAAAGTAATCCCCCGTGTCCAATAGTGGGTCGTCACGATGGTTTTGCAAAAGTGAAGCCAAATCATATTGATTACTCCCTGGTGATTAGTCATTAACTAATGCCACCTCCATGTTTGCAGATAGGACACAGTCCAATCCAACAAGTCAAAGTAGAAATCAAATTCATTTCTCTCAGATGACTGTTTCAAGTATTGCCCTCATTCACGTCAGCCTTACGTAACCCGTCCTTTCCAATAATATTAAAACTCATGAGGTGTCTTGTTTACCCATTCTTGGCCATACTGTAATAAACATGGCGGTGCATCATTGCCACCTCTGTAGAGGCAGAGTCTCATCCAGGTTGTGAAAACCATATATGTCATCATCAACTGCTTATCCAGTCATCTGGGTGACGGGGTGTTTCTACCAGTACACACGGGACCATTGAGGGTGCCAGTGTCAGGGCCAGTGATGCTGCAGCAGGGTCAGAGCGGGATTCGAACCAGTGACCTTTGCACCCAACGGCACTGCTCTAACCACTGAGCGTGTGTTTATGTTCCTCCAAATGAAATTGAAATCATTCGTGGGGGGGGGGGGGTCTGTGGCTGCAGGGGTTAGAGGAGCTATCCTCTGACTAGAGAGTCGGGGGTTCGATTCCAGCCTCCACATGCTGTGGTATCCTTGGACAAGACGCTGAACCCCCACGTTGACCCGTGTACTCCATGTGCTGCAAAGAGAAGCACAGTAGGAATGTTTGAGTGACTGAGTGAATGTAAACTGTGCTGTTTATAAATAGAGACCGTTTGCACACTCTACCTCTGCCTCACTGACGGTGTTACATAAAAAGGTTATAGTACAGCACAAGTAAATTGAAGGATGCTTTATTTATTTGTCAGTTCTGTATATCCTGAAAATTAGCATGATGCAAAGTCTGTCCGTTCGTCCGTCTTCCCCCCAGTTCACTTTAAAAAAAAAAAAAATTAAAAAAACACAGATCCAGTGGAAACCAAACAAAATTCAGAGGAGCTGGACAATGTGGTTGTGAACGTTCCCCCGCTCTCTGATTCCATAGCTCTGTCCGTCAGCATGTGGTTTGGGGGGAATCCAGACCATCCACATGGAAAACGTGGAACTCTTCCCGCTGCATGTCTGGGAATCCATTTCATGTAGAGATGAATGTGCGGGAAGGAATCCACTGTTTATGTACAGTGGTGATGAGAGGGCAGAGAGAGGAAGAGGCATCCATGGAAAAGACATTATCTCATGCAAGAAGAGTTCAGCGGTGATGGGCAGAGCTCGTCTTCACTTGCACTGAGATGAGCTGACACTGGCTCGGTGGAGATGCTCAGTTTAAAGGTGCAATCGGGAAAAATGTCTGCATTTAAAGGTGCAGTGTGTGTCATTTTTCTAACTTCTAGAAATATTACAAAACAATCATAGTTCATCTGTGAGGTTTTGGCATTGTTCAATGTTCATTGATTTATATTCACCTCAATGTGTTAGTTTTTTCCATTACATTTAAATGAGCCCATTAATGTATATTTACATGGGGGGTCCTCTCTGTGGAGGCTGCCATGTTTTTACAGTAGTAAAAGTGGACGTATTAAACATCTTTTAGTTTGAATGACAACGGAAGTCGACCACAGGTTCTCCTGCATGTTCAGAAGTGTGAGGGTGAGGTGATGGACACAACAGGGAACTTCACCTCTAGAGGTCACCAAATCTTACACACTGCACCTTTAAACCGCTCGTCAAAACCAACAGGGCATGTTTACAGATACTTGAAGCTTGTCAGCTCTTTTAGGAAGAATTGAAAGGCTGTGTGAAGCGCTACTTACCCATCTGGAAGGGTTGTGGATATAATCTGTGGTGGGAGGAGCCACATGCCACCACCACCCCTCTCTCAGTATATATACTGTGTGTGTGTGTGTGTGTGTGTGTGTGTGTGTGTGTGTGTGTGTGTGTGTGTGTGTGTGTGTGTGTGTGTGTGTGTGTGTGTGTGTGTGTGTTTTGTGACACCTTTACTGAGCACCTATTTTATCATGTTGTCAGCTCTAAAAAAAAAATAAAAAACTACGTGAAGTAGTAGACTATGGCCTGCAACAGCAACCACTGCTGTTAAAGGGACAGTGTGCAGACTTGAACACTATCTAGTGATGAGTTTGCATGTTTGCAGCTGAATACCACTCACTCTTCAAAATGTAGGAGACTCTTTGGCTTCCTTCACTTATCAAAACTCAAGATGTTTGTCGTCTGTGGGCTGTTGTAAACATGTTGCGGTTTCCATGGAAAGTTGTTTTGGATTTCCAAATACTGTAGTTGGAAGGGCTGCTCCTCGGTCTGCTGCATTCACACAGACCGGGCTGACTGAATTATGCCAGCTGTGTGATGTGGGGCAGGAAAACAAATGGTCTGATTCTAGTGCCACATGTGATTCTTCACCGACTACATCTCAAGTTCACAGTCCCCCGAAAAACCTCACACACTCTGGCAGCCACGCATCCAACATCTGGCTGATGTTTGGTTCCGCAGATACGTAATCGTGTAAATCAGCCCACCAACGGTCATCAGATCTAACCCGGGTGTTGTTTCACACAGGTGGCCTACGAGCAGGAGGACTACTACCACTCGGTGCAGTGGCTGGAGGAGTCGGTGCGTCTCTTCAGAGGAGCCGTGTGGAGCCCGGAGAATGAGGGCACTCTGGAGGACGCTCTGGATCACCTGGCCTTCTCTCACTTTAAAGTAGGAAAGACGGAAAGATGCAGATCAGGGGGAAGAGCGATGGACTGTGCTCCCCTAAACTCCTTTCATTGTTTTAGACAGGAAACGTGTCCCACGCCCTGAGTCTGTCTCAGGAGTTATTGCACCATGGTAAATCCTTTTTGGCCATTTGTCCCCTGTGCATGTTGCCTTAAATGATATTAATGATTATAATAATAATAATAACAACAGGTGGTGTCTTAGATTCGGTATCTGTGGTAGTTTGGTCCCCTGATTACGTTGGTGTGAACCAAAAATTGCTTGATACATTGAAGATCTTTTATGTGAATGGGAATGTTGACTGGCTTTAGAGACTGCATGCATTTAACGATGCACATGTTTCCCCCTCAGATCCGATGAACGGAAGAGTTCTTCAAAATGTAGAGAAATATGAGAGGCTGCTGGTCAGCGCGAGTCCTCGCAGCAGTGGCGGCCTGAGGAGACCTTCATCCACTCATCTAAGGACCAGAGACACTTATGAGAGACTCTGCCAGACACAAGGATCTCAGGTATTATTACCTCATCATGCCTGGATTTACAGAATGTGTAGAAGGCATTGGCAAAGTGATAATATTGCAACGAGGGTATTGTTACAAATAACAAAATATATGAAAACCAAAAAAGATCATGTTTGGGGAAAAAAGGAATCTCACAAATTCACTTGGCTCAGCCTTCACCCTTCGATAACCTTTGAAAAGGCACTGTTTATTTTGTCCATTCCTGGCTACTGTGGAAACATAGTGGCGTCCGTAGGGTAGAAACTGCATTGATGGAATGGTTCATTCGATGGCAACAAAAACAGAAGCCGTGGATGAAAACATACCGGTAATATGATGTGTTTTACTTGGTTCAAATGATGGAGCCACTCAAATCTACGCACCGTGCCTTTGACAGAAGTCTCAGGTTACATTTTCTCTCTAAAACGATAAAGAGCCAAGTTTTGGTCGGGGGTTTCCTTCACTGTAAAATGATGGCAACTGTCCCAAAGACATGCTGCTCCTGAGCGTTTATGGATTTTTCAAAACAAACTCTCTGATGTTGTTAATGGACCTCAGATGCCTATTTCTCCTAACAGCCAATGAATTTTGAAAACCCAGGACTGTTCTGCGACCTCTTCACCAACGACCACCCTGGTCTGCTGCTGATGCCAATGAGACGGGAGGTGCTGAGCCTGCAGCCGTACGTGGTCCTCTACCACGATTTCATCACCGACTCAGAGGCTGAAGACATCAAGCGGGTGGCACATCCTGGTGTAAGTGAGGAGTTTCCTTCTAATACACTGAGGCGGGATTCTATGTCTGTCCAATGTGGTCGATATTTTTTAAGGATTTCAAAAACAAGCCATGTCATGAATCCAACTAATTCATCACACAGCTTTCCAGGCCAATATTTTGGAGAGTTTTTAAAATAAAGACTGGAAATGTGTATGTTCCTGCACCAGGGACTCGCAAAAACGTGTTGTGACTGCAAAAATTGTTCTTGGCAATCACACGTTCAAAAGAGTTTTTGCCGTCGCCATGTGACCAGGTGGTTCTCCGATCTCACAGCAGAAAATTAGGCCTTTGTTGTTCTCAAGTGAAGCAGCAACACGGTATATTTGTCTTTGCTGCTTCACATATGGAAATTACTCCATCATGTGTTTGCTTTGTCTCTGTGGCCATTACAGCTCTGTCCAGGTGGTTTCCCAACTTATTTTTCTGCTCCTCTTCCCCAGATGTTTGCTCTCTTATAAAAAAACAACCAAACATGTTTACTGGCCTTGAGCAGAACTACAAAGACGTCATTTTACGTGAAGTATTATCAGCCTTGGAGACACTATAGCCAATGGTCTGTCAGGACTGAGGAGCAACCTCCGGTACAGACATATGATGCACAATAGGAAGTGAAAGAAACGTGCAGTTCATCGCGTAACCACTGGGGGCTCACTCCAAAAGGGAGCAAATCTCCATAGACTCCCATGTTAAAATGGCAAACTTCAGGAGGTGAATTAAACATGTTTAAAGCCTGGTAGAAACTTTGGTCTCAATCAGTTAGGCTATAATATTGTTAATTGTTTAAAAAAAAATAAACTCATTGCCTATCTGGCAATGCCCATCTGGTCCAAGGCTTTTGCCATTCTGTAGAGAAAGAACTGTATCTTTTATTTCCTGGCTGGGAAATCCTGTCTCTAAGGAAGTTTGATCTTGCTTTGACAATTTCGGTCATTTACATTGATTAAAAAATTGTTTCACGACCTCAGGTGCATGTGATTGGGAAGTATATATTTTTCCATAGAACTGCTGAAATGTTTGATTACTTACAAAGCTTGACAATATGTAAACACAATTGTTTGGAGCTTGTTGTGCCAAATTTCATCCTTCTCCGGATAATTCAGAGAGTAGGCAAACATCTTTGAGTGCAGAAGTCTTGTGGCTGGAATAAGGCTTGAGGATTAGTTGTTTTTTAAACTTTTTTTTGGCGTTGGGGGGGCTTTTCAAGGGCTTGGTAACCTCCCCCAAGGGGACCCGCCCCCGCTGTCATCACTGTCAACTAAGCATGCATTCATCGGATGCTGTTTCGGTCATTGCCAAGACCCATTCTTTCACCTGTGGAATTTCCGATTCCTTCCAGTGTCTTAAGACGATTCGACCAGCTGTTGTTGTACCCACCCAAATCACAGAAATGTTACTTTTAGATATAGAGGGTAGCTGAGATCCATCCCCCAGTAAGCAGAGCTCTGGACTTGAGCCCATTTCCGATCCAAGCCAGTTACTTCAAATATTTAGTATCCGAGTCCAGAAAGATCTGATTAAAACACACTCACATACAGTGAATAAAAGTTCCAGTTTCTTGTTCGCATTTCCAAACACAAGTCATGGCTTGAGGATTACTTTGAAGATGGTCATCAATATCAAGAAAACAGCGAGAAACCCCCGGGGTCTTCTGAGTCTCCCCCTTGTCCGTCCCTTTCTCATGTCCTCCTCAGCCCGTATCTTCCCTGTCAAAGTCGACACCATTGTTTATTTACCCTTTCCCTGTAGACACCGTTCTGATGCATCATGTGGGCGCCCCTTCCTCCCTTATCTTTTGGCAGTCGTGCTCGTGTCGACAGCAAGTGGAGGTATAAATCAAAAGATGACAGGCCTGTCGACGTAGGGGAGTTGTGGATGTTGACAACCTTTGGCAGTCATCCAGTTTCAATCAAAGACGACATCGTAGTACAAATCAAAAGTGTACAAATAAAAACATAGCCTATGTCAAAATCAACCAATCATTCTGGTGGACGTTGCCGTCTGTATTATTTCTTAATAATCATGGCAGTAGTTGAGCTTCGCAATCGGGCGTCGTGGCGGTTCATTGTCACCATGTGCGTCTCCGTGAGACTCTGTGGGCTCCGTCTATTTCAGAGACGTTCTCGAGATTGAATTCTTCTCTCGACAGTTGAGCGACTGTCCCCCTTCCTTTTTTCTACTCCTGCCACTCGGACGCTCTGCCTTTTCGAGCGTCCCTCTAAATCTAGGCATTTTTTGGATTATTGCAAATTTAAGGAGTGACAGCTCGGAGAGTAGCAGAGCTATCGCCCCCAACAGGTCGCGACACGTCCATGGATACCATTTGCGGTTGAGCCCAAGGCTTTGTTTGGGCCTTCACCCTCGCTCGAATCCACCTTTGTATGAGTCTCTTTCTGCATCTTCCAAGAAGTGGTGATGTTTTACATCGCAGCTTAATACCAGCTGAGCTCTGCTGTGGGAGCCGCGCTGGCGTCTCTTGCACCTTTTCCTGCTGGAGGGATTCTGGAAAAACCCCATGGAGGAAGAGTTGGTCGGCATCCAACCATTTAGCACAGCTTTAAGGAATGAGGGATACATTACTGTGAAAACTTGGCAGAGTGGCTGAAAACTGTCAGTGAGCATCAGCATCTTTCTAAACGTGGACCATATTAAAAAAATTGGAGTTTATTAATGTACCTCAGAGCTGCTGACTCACCCGCTTCAGCAAATAGCTGGTGGAGGAGCTCTGTTGCTACCCTATAGTTTCTGTGAGGTTTTGGCATTGTTCAATGACATTTCCATCCCGCAGTCGGATGGAAATGTCTTCATCATCATGTCAACTTGTGGCTTAATTGGAAACAGAGCCGGGACAGATAAGGGATTCACCAACCATGAGTTTGGTTTACATTTTGTTCTGTTTCGAGTGAACAGCTCAGGCATTGTGTCGATGTCTTATTTTCAAACTGATCTGTGAAATCAGTTTTTTCAGCATCTCGCCTCTTTTGGCCTGTAAAATGGAATCAGGTCCTCTGGTGGTCGCACGGTGCCAGGATTTGAGCTCTCGTCGTAAAAGTCAAACCGCAAAAAGACGTCTGATATTAGCGGAGCACAGTGTGACGCCGCCGCCGCACAAGTAAATCACAGAGGATTGGTTTTTAAGGAGAGAGGAACTAAATATCTGGACTCGTGCAGGCTGACAAACTGCACCGTGAGACAAAATGAAACCTGAGACTTGTTATCTGTGGGGACGGCAGCACACGTTAGGTGAAATCACCCTCTTTGTTTTTTATTCATATTCCAGAGTGAAGAGTGTGGAGCCCAATAATGGAGAGATTTGTGCATTTTCTTTGCTCTCAAATCAGCTCTCAGTTTTCTTCTTGGACGTGTCATTCCAGCATATTTCCACGTGATTCATTCCCACTCTTTGTCTGAGCCCTCGACCCAACGTCAGACTGGAACCCCAGACTGGTTCCTGCAGCTGTCTCACACATAAAGATGTTGTTCTCTGTCTTGGCTAAGCAGCTGAGGAGGTCTGTGGTGGCATCTGCCGAGAAGCAAGCAACGGCAGAGTATCGCATCAGCAAGAGGTACAAACTATGTAAAGGTCCGATATGTATGATTTACTGACATACTTGCTCGTTGCAGTTGAGAGGCCCTCATCATTCTCATCTCATTGTAAAATCCATGGTGCCGCGCAGGCTCTGGTGGATTCTTGAAAAGCCTGAAAAGCCTTGCTTGGCATTGTTTGTCTGAAATGTGTCATAACATTTCTTTGACTCAGGAACTGGAGTTTGTTGAAAGAAAATAACCTCTCCGACGTTCCAATTACAAATCTCTGTTTTCAGAAACTGAAATTTCATGCAGCTAGAAAAATGTCCCATTAAAGGTTTAATGTTAAGTTGATTGGATGTCTTGTCTTAGATTTTATTTTACTAAAGCTTTAGGGAACCTGTTTGTCTCATTCAGTTATCATTGCACCTGAAAAAGGTGTTTAGTTTGCCCACTATGGGCTACTGTAAAAACATAATGGTGCGACGTCGCAGCCCCTGGTAGCACCTCATTGACAGAGTTGCAGGTGGAGTGAGTTCCAGAGCAGGGTCTGTGTTTCAATCAAAGTTGGCGAGCAGGCAACATGGGAAACACCACACACAAAACTGGTCACACACATGGAAACTATGAGGACAAAGGCTGGACCTCTAACACGATGGTTGAGTAGATCTGGCTCTGGAGAGGTGGAGACACAAGGGTTATAAGGGGGATGAGGACGTAACGAGACACAGGTGCAGGCAGTCAGGGAGGGAGGAGCTAATCAGACAGGAGGGAAACTTCACTGGAAGTGAAAGACTGAGAACCAGGGTCAGCAAAATAAAACAGGAAGTGACACCAGACATAACGCACAAGAGATTGACACGACAGAATCAAACAATCCATACTGTTGGGTAATACCACTTAAGTATTTGGTGCCATCAGACAAAGGGCAGTATTTGAAATGAAATCTTGCGCAGTGAACCTCTGTGCTCTCTCACACGTTTCATTTCAGTGCCTGGCTGAAGGACTCGGCTCACTCAGTGGTTGGGAAACTGGACCAGAAGATCTCCAAGCTCACAGGCCTAAACCTGCAGCATCCTTATGGTGAATACCTCCAAGTGGTGAACTACGGGATAGGCGGCCATTATGAGCCCCACTTCGATCACGCCACAGTAAGTCGATGGCAGCATGTTTACTGATCGTGTGTCAAAGGCAGAGTGAGTAAGATTTAGGTAAAGAGGATCTAGTCTAAGACTCTGAATGTGAAATTGTCCTCATGTGTTCATTTGTATTCAATCACCCAGTTGTTTGAATTGGTGTTTTCATAAACATAGCATGAGCTCTGATTATGAGAGTGACATTTACATTGCAGGGCAAAAGAACAAACCTTTTGAGTTTTAATGATCACTTAAAGGTGCAGTATGTACGATCATTTTTTGTCACTTCTATGAATATCACAAAACATCACATCACATCCTGACATTTTCATGAATTTATAATCGCCTAAATGTTGTATTTTTTCTCACTTACCCTTAGAGGAGCCCAATAGTTTACATTTAGACAAGGAGCAGGTCTTGCATGCAACTTTAACAATAGAACTAAATCCTATTCACCGAAGCTTCAATATTTCATCACTGCTTTCTAAAAACACATTTCTGTGCAACCAGTCGCCTTCCAGTCCCGTGTTCAACCTGAAAAGTGGGAATCGAGTGGCAACCTTCATGATATATGTGAGTGAAGTTCTCTCATCGCCGCTCATCTCCTGCTGGAGGATCCAGCAGTTGACAGACAGAGGTTTCGGGGCATGTTCCTGCTGGCATGTCATCAGTCTGAACTCAAAACGAACAGGTCAGGCCGCAAAACTTTAAAACAACACGCCTCAGGGCACAGGCACACAGTGGTGACAGGTTTAGTTCTCCAGGCAGCGCAGACGAGTTAAAACATCAACTCCCTGCATTGATGCGCACTGATGAGTGTGACTGTCCCCTCAGAGACTCTGGACAGGACATGAGTGACATTTTCATACATGTGGTATCGTCCAACCTCAAACTTAATTGACTTCCCCTCTTCATTCATCTGCCTTTTTTTTGGCACACATTGATGAGCAAACACAAATCAACCCAGTTTGATCTCTGTCGCTGAAGCCCATCAATAAATCACCTTCCTTCCCCATTCTGATGTTCGGTTTGAACTTCAGCCGGTCATTCTGGCCCTGTCTAAAAGCATCAAGATGCTGCCATGTGATTGGCTGATTAGATATTTACATTAACATGCAGTTAAATGGCCAATGAGTGACAAGTCATGCCTTTAGAATATAAAGTTTAGATTCTTACATGTTCTTTTCACATTCCCCGTGTTATGATATAAGTTCTGATGATTGGGCGTGAAGAGGACATTTTTCTTTGGTGATGCTTTGGAAGTAGCTGCTTTTTGTGATGCATGCACACGTACGCAAGACCCTGAATGTCCTTTTTCCACAGCTCAGCTCCGTGGAGGCAGGAGGCTCCACGGCCTTTATCTACGCCAACTTCAGCGCTCCGGTCGTAAAGGTAAACACACTTGAGATTGGCTGCAAATAGTCTCTATTGTCGTCATGTTTTCACTTCATTCACATTCTCCAGAGCAGCTGTCAAAACGCTGAAAGGCCAGACTATAGCTGCGTCAAGTCATGAGTCATCTTTTTTCAAAGCACATATTGTGCACGTTGGGCCTCAGTGGAGGTGGGAGATGTTTCTGCAGCTGATGAATTGGCCTAAGAGGACGGTTTTACCAGATCATTCATATGATTTAACCTTTAACTCATCTCCAGGGTGCATTGAGGACATAAGAGAAGCTGATCTCACTACGAATATCCTCACTATTTGCTCTGACTGCCGTCAGTAAACCTTGGTTTGTTGTAAACATTTTACATCATTAAACTCTGAAATACTATTTGAAACATGCACATCAGACAGGTCCATTGATTATCCATTAGACAAATACATTTGAAGTTTTCTTTCGTGTATATCTCACAACACAGAGAGCTGCCATCTTCTGGTGGAACCTGCACAGAAACGGTGAGGGAGACGTGGACACCCTGCACGCCGGCTGCCCTGTGCTCATTGGAGATAAGTGGGGTACGACTCGTCCGTTCAGGGTGTGATGTGATGATCGCTGAAGTAAACATGGGGGGGAAAGGGAAGTCACAGTAGATGAAAAGGCCTCATGCTTGTATAAATATCATCCTCTTAATTTTCCAGAGTCCCTGTTGTCCCGGAGCTCAAGCCATCTGTGCTGCATTATACAATTCGAGACATTACTGACAGCAGTTTTGAGACACTGAGCTCATCTAGGAAAGTTCAACATCTGCTGCTGGTTGGCCTGGGTCATCAGACTCCCGGTGCTGAAACCTGTGTCAGAGACCCAGTTAAAATAACAGGAGGATATTAATCATCACCAAGTGGCTGCAGGGAGCTTTCAGTCTCACTGAATATATGTTACAAAGGCGAAAGCTTTACCAGATGCAAGATATGGCTCGTCCCCGGGTTAAAGTAATTCTGGCACAATCTAGAAATACAGCTACAGGTCAAAGTCCTGAATTTATCAGCGCTCTGGAGACAAATATCATTTCAAATAACTGCTAAAAGCTAGTGATTTTGTTCTTGGCTTTTAGATGTGCAAATATTTTTTAAACCTCATTACACAGTTGGACATCTTACATTTTAAAGTGCATTTAAAAAGTATTTAGGTCTGTGCTGTTTCAGTGAATGGACTTCTAGCAGTGTCATCTCTTTCAGAACTCTTTTACCAGAGGTAAAATAAAATACAAATGCAA
>JAFBJT010088134.1:24155-40087 GCA_016785325.1 Chascanopsetta lugubris
ATTTTTATTATTATTATGATGATGATTACTATCATCATCATCATCATCATTACTGTTGTTAATATTATGATGATTTGTCTGTTTTCTTGGAGAGGCACCAACAGAGCAACAATTTAATTCTATTCTATTTTATTGTCTATCCTATGATTTATAAAGAGAATTTAACGGTCCAGTCTGTAATATCTCTATATATATATCTATCTAAGTGTGTGTGTGTGTGTGTGTGTGTGTGTGTGTGTGTTTGTGTGTGTGAGTGTGTGCGTGTACAAACACCTGATTGTACAAATTGTCCTATAATGAGTCCTTTACATTGGCATCAAGGGCAATTACACTTTAAAGAAGCCACCGTGATGTTTCTACAGTGGCCCAGACAGGACAAAATAAACACCTGTGTCCTATTTCTAAGTTGCACACTTAAAGTGTCTCCTGAAACCATGCAGCGCCCCTGCTTCCATTAGGCTGAACCCCCACCCCCACCCCCCCATTAGGCTGTGTGCATGTGTGGAGTGGGCCACAGGTGAAGTCGTTTTGCCTCTCTATATCATGTGTGCAGTTTAAAAGCGGCGCCCATTAGGTTTAATGAATACCATATTTTATCAATTAGGCATCCCCTCCCTATGTGGTATGTGAGTGTGTGTACAAGAGATAGAAAGTCGGGGAGAGGTTTTTATTTTTTTTATTTTTTTACACCACAGGAAGCAATCATGGCCGTGAGTGGTGGCCAGGATGTGAAATCCAGTAAAAGTTGCAGAAAGTCTCTTATTTTCACTCTAATTGCAGCAGTTGGGGGGTGGAAAGGGGGCGGGGGGGGGGGGGGGGGTAAAGTTTTTTTCCAAGTTCCTTACACTACACCTCCTCCTTTGTTGTGTAATTTGTGAGTAAGTGCTCATTAGATAATGTGGTCCAGCGGTTCCAAGTTGGCGTAATTGGCCGTTAGCCCGTGGGCCCCTCCTCTCTTAAACATTAATTTAATCACTGGTCTAGTGTAAGCCTATACTGGCCGTAATGGTTAAAATAATTGTGTCAGCGCGCTCTCCCGCAGTCATTATACGTCCGAGGGTCCGCCCTCAAACTGAAATTCCACCTTGAGGTACAGTCAGTCGAGGCCATTGAACTCGAGCAAACACTTGTGGCTAATGGGGAATTATTCGAGCAATTACCACAGAGGTCACATGGAAAATGATAATGGGGTTCGGCGAGTGGGGGGGAAAAACAAAAACTTGATAATTGCGTTATTTTTCAGCGACACAGAAACTCATCACGACGTGTATCAGGCCCAACTGAGTGTGTAATGTCATTTATCGTCGTAAGCAGCGGATGCTGGTGACCAATCAGTGAGCTCACTCATTGGTTTGGTACCAATTAAAATCCATTGTAGGCCAATCACATGTTAGCTGCATGAGTTGCTGTTACATTTCTGTTAGTGACCAAGATGGCTGCCACGGAAACTTTTCTTAAAGGAGCAGTGAGTGAGATTTGGTGACATCTAGTGGTCACGTTGCATGTTGTATCCATCACTGTCACCCTTACCCTGTCGAACATGCAGGAGAAGCTATGGTCAACTTCTTCAGATGGTTAGTGTGTCCACCCTGGGCTACTGTAAAAACATGGTGGCCCCCGTAGTGAGGAGCCGCTCCTCATGTAAATATACATTACTGGGCTCATTGTAGGGCAATGGGATCAAAAATACATTTAGAGGGATCATGAAAATGTCAGTATGCACTTGTTTTGTAATATGTTTTCTACCAATAGAAGTGACCGAAATGACATACTGCAACTTTAAATATTCAATTGCAAAAGTATTAAGCAAACAAGGCAGTGTTCACTTACAGAGTTTTTCAATTTGCTACGTCATGCGTATCAGAGCTCCGATTGGTGGCAGATCCACCCAATTGCATGCAGAGGAATTTCCGTCTCTTCCTGTTGCCTTGGAAATTGAAAAGGGAGCGGAGAGGGTCCGTGCCCGTTTGCAATTTTGGGAACCGGTCTGGTGATGCCAGGCTCCAGCGGAGGAATTAAAACATGTAAATCTGGTTCATAAATGAAACGCTGTGCACCAGTTGAATTAAGCCGGACTGTAGCTGTGTGTAGCTGGGGCTTTGCTGTGTTTATCGCCATGTGTTTAATCCCAGGCCCCTCCTCCCTTTGCCCCGCCGTCCTTCATAACGTCACAGACCACTGGCGAGGAACTAAATAATAACATTTCACAGTCTCACTATGGGACGCCGTCGAAGGCCTGTAGCACTGTCACATGATATCACTCTTGCCGGGCGGAGTGTGCGAGTAAAGAGCGTGTGCGCGGGGGGCCGTGCACGTGGAATTGCATTCCCGTGCGCCTGAATGTCACAGAGTACGATATTACGATGACTGAGAGGCTATAACCTTCATCAGGTCTGTAAAGGTAAAACATGTGTTTCCAGGGGAAGCTAGCGTTCCACTCAGATTTACAGGGGGGAAGTGACATATCCCCTTTCTGACAAGGAGTGTTAAAAAGTGAAATGGGGATAGATGCTGAGACAAAACATACCTCTGGGGTGCAACAGCTAGAACCATAACCCCCCCCCCCTCCCCAGGTCTGGAGATGGAGACAGGCACCGAGAGCCATATAACACTGGGCCCAGTAAAACTGGAGAGGCTGGATTTGAGATGATATTATATAATATGGATTCAGCTCCATGTTAGAATCATCATCACTTCTACAACAAATTAAATATTCCTGTTTTTTTTTTCTTTTTTATCAGTCGCTAAATCTTGATTTGAAATGTACTCTGAGCCAGAACGAGCTTTTATTACGATGTGGTAAAAAACACTGTCACTTGCTAATTGTCCAATATTTACATAATACATTAAACTTAATGTACTATGTCTGTTCATAATATAGATTTGGATTTGTTCCTTATCTGATTAATGGTCTAAGGCAGTGACAAAAGTTAAGAAAATAACCCTATGCTTTTATTTTGAAGAGGATTTCTTTATGCATTGCAGAGATGGAGACGGGTATCGAGAGCCTGAGCCTAGTAACACTGAGGGCAGCTGGATTTAAAATATTATATAATATAGATTCAGCTCCATGTTAGAATCATCATCACTCCTTTTACAGCAAATTAAATATTCCTGGAAAAGCTTTTATTATGATGTGGTTAAAAAGTAAAAAAAAAATAGAAAAGACACTGTCACATACTTGGCAGTCTAATTGGTCCCAAGCTACTGTTCCATTGACTGCACGGTAGCGCTACAGTGAAATGCCTCTGGTCACTGGCTAAACGTGCTTATTATTTGGACAGAAAACACGGCGCTCCGCCCTCCTCCGTGCTCCCGCTCCGTTTGACGGCTCAACCAATGAAATATCGCCCCTAATCCACACTTACATGTCTCAAGTCATCGAGACATAAACATGTCTCTTGTCAGAGTGTTTCCTTCCTCTTGGCCAGTCAGGAGTCATTTCACTGCGCCTGAAAGATTGAGATGTTTGTTGTGATCCTTCTGGAGCCAAAATGGCTGCCGAGCGCCAGTGAAGGATGCCTTTCAACGGACGGGGGGATTTCCAGCAGCTCGAGGAACGTGGAGGTGAATATATGGAGGGGGAAGGAAAAGCCAAGAGGAGGGAAGTGGAGCCTGGAACGGCCCAGTTGCTCGAGGACCGTGGGGAATCCGGTCTGGGGCCCTGTGGCTCCCGACACATCCATCTTGACCCGAGGCGGGGAAGAGATTGGTTTCCTTAAACAGTGCTCTGATGTCAAAACATCATGAGGCACGTAACAGGAAACCCACCAATGACTGTCTTTGAATCTTTAAACTAATATTTCAGCAGACACAATTGATTATCGCACGCTGACTGGCAGACGCGTTGATATCGATCAATGAGCCGCCACTCTTTTCATGTGGGACGACGAAGCGTGTCCAAAACCAACTGCACTGATTCTGCCTAAGTGTTTTCTGATGGTCAGGAGATATTTGTGTGTGTGTGTGTGGGGGGGGGGGGGGGCACATGACATACATAGAATGTCGGTTTGACTCAAACCGTCCACCATCATGTTCAAAATCCTCCGCAGGAATGCAAAGACCACGGCAGCTTGGACCCGAGCCAAGTTTGGCTGAGAAATGGGCTGAGAAAGGTTCACACTGGTTCAGGCCAACAGATGAGAAATTACAAACATGTTTTCGGTGAGAACTGTGAAAAGTGTATTTTAAGCACATTGCGCGTGCATATGCGAGTGCTTGGTTCTTGTTGCCTCTTTAGGACATTTTCAAGACCTGGAGACCTTGTGGTCCTAAAGAGGCGACGCAACATTGCTGAGGCCTTGGTTAAAATAAGGAGTAGTGTGTGAATTGTGGTTGGACCAGTTGGTCTGTTTGAAATGAATAAGGACGATGGGTGGGTGGGTGTGTGTGTGTGTGTGTGTGTGTGTGTGTGTGTGTGTGTGTGTGTGTGTGTGTGTGTGTAAACATATTTGTGTCTGTGTCCACTGTTTCACTTGGCAAGGCCGACAGTCAGACATTAGCCTGTCTGCACTAACACTAAGAACATTAGATATGCTTTTTCTGTTTAGCCCTCGAGTCAAGTTATAATTGTTCTCTGTTTACAAAATACATTACACTTAATGTAATATGTGTACTCTCTGGAGGCCGTTTCCATTTTCTTCAATATAGCTTTTCTTTTGAATGTATGGGAGTTGTTCCATCGCTGATTAATGGTCTAAGGCAGTGATTCTCAACTGGTGGGTCGTGACAGTTAAGAAAAAAAGCCCTATGCTTTTATTTTGAAGAGGATTTCCTTATGCATGGAAGTGCTGCCTACCTTTGCAATCCCACTCCTTAACAGTAGGTGGCGATGACGCCCTGTAATGCTGACAGACACCTGCCATTTCACGGATAGAAGGAAAACAGCAAAGTTTGTTTACAAATACTAACTGACCAACAACACAACACCAGTTTTGAGGACACAAAACAGGGCACGTATGTGCGTTCTGTGTCCTTAAGATGAACTTTGGGTTTTTTGATTGAAATGCAACATTAAAATGAGAACCACCGGTCTCAGGACAGAAGGTGCAACATGCTGCGATTCGGGTCTATGTCCAAAAAACTGATTCGACTCGACGGCTTCGTCGTTTGGTGAAAGCTCAATTCTGCGAACTTTACTTTATTTGACAATGTTAATTATTTTCTCTCTGCACAGTCGGAGCCACAGATTAAAAAACGCTTTCCTCCTCTATCTGCTGATTTATTGCATTAAAAGTCTTAGGCTCCCGTGTCTCTCTGTGGCGCTCGAATAACATCAGCCTCTGCAAGAAACGTAACTCAGCCCACCTCCCTCCGTCCTTCGCTCATAATTTTCCATAAATTGTCAAAGAGACCTGGATGCAAACCAGCTTCAAGGCCTGGAAATCGGTGTGTTTTCACTGGCTCCCACACTGTCCAGAAGATATTAGCCGTGTAGGAAATGTGCTGAATATTACGGGCCCCACCGCCCGGGGCCAAGAAAGACAGTTGGTGTAAACCCCAGACTGCAGCGCGGCTGCTATCTCTCAGAATGTCAAAGCCTCGGTGTCTGAGTCGGCTCTGTTCCGCTGTGGCTCCAGGGTTGGGCGGGTCAGACGGGCGAGCTGACTGGCCGGCCGTCCGGCTTGCTGAGTCACGGCTGTAATTAAATGTGACTGGGCACTGAAGGGTCAGCTCTGATACCCCTCTGAAGGAGGGGTTTGGAACCAGTCTCATTTCAGAGCAGCTGAGCGCTTTGCTGTGAGGGGCTGTCCCGCTTCCCCACTCAAAAGCAGAAACAATTGCTTTTGTTTAAAGGTGCAGTGTGTGAGATTTAGTGACATCTAGAGGTGAAGTTGCATGTTGTATCCATCACCTCACACTCACCCCCTTCTGAGCATGAAGGAGAACCTGTGGTAGACTTCAGTTGTCATTAAAACTCAAACAATGTTTAGTATTTCCACTTTTACTACTGTAAAAACATGGCGGCCTCCACAGAGTGGACCCCCCTCTTCTGGTAAATATACATTTATGGGCCCAATTTAGGGTAATGGGGAAAAAAATGACAATGTTGAAAAACATTTCCATGATTATAAATCCATGAAAATGTCAGGATGTAAATGTTTCGTAATATTTTTTAGAAGTGATCAAAATGACCCAAATCATACACACTGCACCTTTAAGCAGTATCAACATAATGTGTGTGTGTGTGTGTGTGTGTGTGTGTGTGTGTGTGTGTGTGTGCACACTTGCCCACACACATGCCTCTCTCACTCAGATATCTAATTCCAGATGTGAAATAAAATTTGCCTGCCACAAACATTTGAAGGCTCCGTGACCAAAGATATTTACGGTCCTATAAATGGGATTATTTTGAGGTAATCCATTTTCATGAGGACTAAAAAACGGAGCCGGGCGTTAATCGCCGCTCTTCAAAGCGCTTAGCGCCGCATTCCTTCGCACGCCGCGCAAATGAGCCCTAAAATGTGCTCGACTGGTGTCGGAGCGGCTACGCGTCGCCTCCTGATCCGCCGCCGCCGCCGCCGCCGCCGCCGCCCCACGTGGGACCTTAGCTAACGACCCGGAGAGCGGAAAGGCTCGTGATCACAGCCCGGCTTAATTTATACCGCGCGGCGATTCCTGCTGTGTCATTAGAGAGGGAGCTGTTACAGATGCGATGTCAGAGAGTTCTGCCTAACCGCCGACCTCAACCCACGACAGCTATGAGGTGATAGAGGGGGTGATTCTCCCCCCGTGAGGGCGGAGAACAACACGATAACTCAAGCGAGCAGCCACATTCAAATGACTCTGCCTGGTCTTGTAAGGTCACGTAAGAGGAACATTATAACTCTTAAAGCTGTCTCCTCGTGATCCACTGTCAGAGGGAAAGGAATAACATGAAGTGCTCTTGGCGGCGTGTTCGCTGCGGCGCTGGGATTCAAACTCGCATCCACGCCTCCGGCCATTTGTCTACGAATGCCTGGAAAACTCCGGGGACCATGTCGGGGGTTCAGGGTTCAGCTCAGACTCACGCCAAAGAAAGTAAACACGGGGCCGGGGAGTGTGTGGTGAAATCCAAATCCCACAGAGCAGTTGTAGATTTGCTGTAATATGATGTGCGATGATAAACGCCGCGTCCTGAGAAGACAATCTGGTCACGTCAACAGGGATGATTTGGGTTGGACGAAATACAAAAGTACGAAATTTGTTTTCTATATTAATCAATGAGCAGAGATGCATCATAATGACTCACTGACCCTGATCATTACAAAGCTGCATGGTGAAGAGGCAGCGAATGGAACATGAAAAAAATAGAAGAGCTAGGATAAGAGCTTTTGCGCTTTTTGTTGTTAGATACGATTACGCAACTCTTTCTTTGTTATGTCGGGGATGTTCGCTCTTGTTAAAGAGAAGTGTATGAAGTACACTGGGGCAGCTGTGGCTGAGGGGTTAGAGGAGCTGTCTTCCAAACAGAAGGTCGGGTGTTCAATCCCGCCGCCCCCCCCCCAACCCTCTACACTAAAGTGTCCTTGGGTCCTTGGACACTGACGCCCACATGCTCCCATGTACTCATAGATAAGAAGAGTTGCAAATACTGTATGCGCACAGTATAAATGTTTGTGTGACTGGGTGAATGTAAACAGTACTGTAGTGCCACATACATCGTTTGCCGTTTACTTACTGTAAATACTGTGTAGTTAATGGAATGCAGTTCAGACTTGCTGTCGCTAACCTCATATGTCAAGGCCAAACTCAAAAGACAATGAATCACACTCCATTTTTCACAACATTGTCAACTTGTTGCCAGGCAACCCCTATTGTTTGGAACTATTTTCTGAGCGTAGCACTTCACATTCAAGAGTATGGAAGCAGAACTCACTGTAGCTTAGCTCCTGACACTATCCTCCTCACAGAGATGAGCCATGCAGAGTTGTTCATTGCCACAGATCTATACAAACATTAAAGTGCCACCACCGTCATCGGGTTCCTGATGAAATCGTCCAGCACAGCAATCTCATCATTGACGCGCTACTGTCAACAACAACATCACAACCATCGATATAAGTCTACGCACGTCATATAAGAGCCGGATTCAAACCTCTACACATCCACGCTTCTTCTTTCACAGACCACATTCAAACACGGCCAACTCTTCAGTGGGATGCTCCAACACTCAGTCAAACAATGGTCGAGCAGCACAGCCTCACATTCTCTTCCACTTCATGGCAAGTAGATTTGTGTCACTTCATCAACAGACATTGACAAGGGATCGACTTCTCCAGTGGATGTGAATGTTTTCCCTTCAACCGTCATAAATCTCAGACCAGGCTGCGTAACACAGAGGCTGACGGATGAATACATGAATTAAACGCCCCCCCCCCGCCCCCCGCGCCCCCATTGCGCCGTATCTGATACGTGGTGCCAGATCCTCAGACGGAACACGGATGGGCAAAGGGCCTTTTTGGAAGGAGGAGAGAGCGTGTGTTCTTGGCCCGGCTCTGAGAAGCGCCTCCCCTCTCAATGTTCCCCGTCGTGCTTCACAGATACGAGATTAGACAGCTGCACGTCAGACTCATTGTCCTTCGTTAACAAGTCTAATTTGTGCCTCCCCCCCCCCCCCCCCCCCCCCCCCCCCCCTTCGTGGTGCCAGATCCTCAGACGGAACACGGATGGGCAAAGGGCCTTTTTGGAAGGAGGAGAGAGCGTGTGTTCTTGGCCCGGCTCTGAGAAGCGCCTCCCCTCTCAATGTTCCCCGTCGTGCTTCACAGATACGAGATTAGACAGCTGCACGTCAGACTCATTGTCCTTCGTTAACAAGTCTAATTTGTGCCTCGCTCCCTTTTCCAGCACCTCCTTCCAGGTTCTCAGACAATCATCCCGGACCCCAACGGGGGTTGGGAGGAATCATCGCACTGGCATCCACATTTGCACCATCTGTGACAGAGAACGGCGTGTGTGGATCAACCGCACACGCAGACACACGGACGCATGATGTATATGTGCATAACATGCAGATCCAGACACAAACACACATAAACACACCGACACTTCTGCAGACCCACGATGCTGCATTCACTGATCCCAGAATCCCCGGAACCACAACAAATGAGATTCTGCGATTTTCTGATGTCGCGAGTGATTCAGAGCTGAAACGATTAACACACACACACACACACACACAGACACACACACGCACACACACACTCACACATCCCAGTGATGGTGTCTATAGGCGGACTAGACATGAAAATATCAGGTGATGAGTTGGATAATGATCGTTTCACTATTTTCAGACATGTCATTCTTTTCTCTTTTTGTACCTATTCAAATAGTCGTTATATGAATCGATGAAATTAATCGATAGATTCATCGATTACAAAAATAATTGTTCGCTGCAGCTCAAATATGTACATTACGTACAAACCCTCAAAATATCCTTTTAAGCACAAACACAAACATTCCTGCAGAGATGACGCATTTGCCAAAAACCACAACAAATGAGATGCTTCCATTTTCTGATGTGGCGGGTGATTTGCCTTTGACGTCCGATTGCGAAACCGTTGATGTATCACGAGAAGTGCGAGCCCGGATCGTAGCACAGCTGCTCACACTGACATGCGGCTTTGGCGGCGGCGTACAGTTAATTTCTGACACACAGTTAATGTCCCACCTCATACATCTCTCTCTCTCTCTCTCTCTCTCTCTCTCTCTCTCTCTCTCGCTCTTTCTCTCTCTGTTGCTCGCCACCCAGAAGGCTCTCTTCTCACAATACCCATCACACGTTGGGTCAAATACATTCTACAATGTCTCCCACTGTATTTATGGCCATAAAGCCAATGAATGTCTTGCATGTTATCAGTGGTCGGCTGAAGGGAGTCACTGTTGAAGCCGCCCCGCGCTCTGCGGGCGAGTGGCGGGCGGGCGGGAGGAGTGAGACGGCCCATTGGCGGTTACGCTGCAGAGCTCTATTTGCCAACGTATTTGCCTCTAACTGTTGCGATGCCAATAAAACAAATGGAACGGACGACCACCGTTTGGACGGATGAGCCCAGTCACTGGCCATTGGGCATTTGATGCTTCTCCCGTTAAAATTCACCATCCATTCATTTGCTTGGTTTTGCTTCCAAATCTCAAATAGACACGGAGACGTCCACTTTCTCGATGACCGCTCCGGCGATCAGCGTCAACCCTGAGCGGGGGTCTGGATGAAGGGGAGTCGAAGGTCTAACGAATGAGCGGCTCTAGATAAAGCCGCTCGGCAACAAGTTGCTTGATGTGAAAAGAGCATCGCAGCATTCAGATTTTTTTTGTCACTTCTTACAAAACAATTATTTCACAATTATGATATTTTCATGAATTTATAATCTCCAAAATGTTTTATTTGACTCCATTACTCTAAAATGAGCCTATTCATGTATATTTACCTGAGGAGCAGGTCCTCTGTTATGGGGGCCGCCATGTTTATACAGAAGCCCAGAGTGGACATACTAAAGATCTTTTGAGTTTTAATGACAACTGACGTCGACCATTTGTTCTCCTGCATGTTCAGAAGGGTGAGGGTGAGCTGATGGATACAACATGCGACCTCACCTCTAGATGTCACTAGATCTTACACAATGCATCTTTGATGTGAAGTCTCCATTCCCACATGCACACCCTCCCCCCCACCCCAACCCCAACCCCCCACCCCCACCCCTTTCCTGCTTCTTATCACAGTCCAGCGACAGGCACATTGATTGGGTTGACTCCAAACTGCCCATGTGAATGTGAGAATGAATGGTAGTTTGTCTCTGTGTATTGGACCTTTGATGGACTGCTGACCTGTCCACGGTGTCTCCTCCTATCACCCACTGTCAGCTGGGATTGACTTCATCCCTACACCCCCCCCCCCCCCCCCCCCCCCCCCCCCCCCCCCCCCCCCCCCCCCGGGTTTCACTTCATCCCCACCCCCCCCCCCCCCACTCCATCCCCCCCTCCCCGCCCCCACTCCACCACGACCCTCCGGGGATGGATAGATAATGAATGGATGGATGGAACTCAGCTGAGACGGCACGCGCTGTCACCCTGACACTATCGGAGCAGTCAGCCTCTAACAAACACACACAGGCTGAATGGGCTCTGCACCAGTAGATTAGAAGTCATGAATAAAACTCTACAAGTGGAGTGAAGCTATAACACAGATGTACATTCAAGCTGTGCGACACAGATCTCCCACCGAGGGGCGTCAAACATATGGCCTGCGGGCCAGAACCGGTCCGATCCAGCCCATGGGATGACTTTAAGACAGATGCATTCATCGATCGGTTCAAAAGGTGCAGTGTGTACGATTTTGGTCTAAAAACATTTCTGAACAATTAAGTACATGGTGACAAAGTCATACATTTATGATCACCTGAATGTTACTTTTTTTTCTCCATTGCCCTTAAATGAGCCTAGGATTCTATATTTGCATTAAGAGGGGGTCCGCTCTACGGGGGCCGCCAGTAGCCCAGAGTGGACGTACTAAACATTTGATGAGTTTTAATAACAGAGGTCGACCATCGGTTCTCCTTCGAGCTCAGAGGGGCGAGGGTGGGGTGATGGATACAACATGCAACTTCACCTCTAGATGTCCCCAAATCTTACACACTGCACCTTTAAGTCTAAGAGTATTTTCATGAAATTCACAGCTGAACTTGTACTTCTTTGTAGGTAAAGCAAGGGAACGATTTGAAGTTGTTGTTTATAGGTCATTATGCTGTGATTTGACTGGTCCAGCCCTCTTGAGGTCAAATTCCACCCTCTGTGGCCCCTGAACTCAAATGAGTTTGAGGCCCCCCCCCCTGCTCTAGTTTGTGACCATGTAGGTCGGGTATCAAGTCTATTCTCTTTGCAGGGTTCTGACCATCATCTGCCAGCGTGTGTGAGCCCACCCCACCACAACGTGAGTACATCACACCACCACAGCAGCAAACACAGGCCATTACCTCACAACATAACACCACCTTTAAACCCACACCCCAGCCTCAACTGTTCCCAGTAGAGTGTTTTGAAAGCTTCTCTCCGAGAGCATCCAACGCTTCTCTCTCTCTCTCTCTCTCTCTCTCTCTCTCTCAGTCTCGGAGCAATTAACATTCTAACGTTTTGCATAGATCCCCTTTTTTCCGAGGGCTGTGAAGTTTTGGTTTGGGCGCCTCACGCTGCGCGGGGCCTCGATTTCGAGCGCCGTTTAACCACCGCTCCGGGACGCCGTGACCTCTCTTTCCTCGCCTTCCTGTTTGGCTGTCAGCAGAGCGCCGGGGTCTCTGGATGTGCCCACGGACGCTAAGACAGATATTAAAGAGGGAATTAAATAACCTCCACTCTGTGGTTATTCCTCCACGGCCACGTTCAATGGCAGACTGATAACAAACGACAATGCGGCAAAAAAAAAAACCCAGCTTCATGCACGCCAGAGTGTGTGTTCTCTGCACGGGTGTGTGTATCTCCATCTGATAGACGCCACCCGGAGGGAAACGGTAACAAGTCAGCCGCCTGAATATTCGTCCGGGGAGCGGGTTTGCGTGCGGCGCTTGATAAAACTCCTCAGAAAGAGGAAGGCGTGGGGCACGGAGGGCGCCAGCGAAGACACACAGATTGCAATCACAGAGAACAAGCAGCCGAGGTGTGGTGTGAAGGGCCTCTCGAGACAAGAGGGAGGAAAAGAGTAAAGACCTTAAAAAAAAAAGATATATATATATATATATATATATATATACGCATATTTAAGATGGGATGGTAGCAGGCAAACTGTGAGCGAGACGGTGACAGTGAGTCAGGAGAGGCCGGGGTTGTGACACAGCAGTTTAGATGGTGAGAGATTGTACAGCAGAGACACAAGTGGGATTTGAAACATCACTTAAGGGAGCAGCTCTCAGAAGTTCACAGGCTGCTTGAGTCAAAGCTCTGAAATCCTCAAAGTACCATGAGAGACTTGTGTTGTTTGTGTGTGTTTCTCCTCTTTGGGCTTCACAAAGAGAAATGTTGTCATCGCACATGAAGGCACAATATGTCCGCTTTGATATGCCTTTGATTATGAATGTTTTTTGGTTTTTTCCCCCCTTTTGTCGATTTATGCGGAAACACCGTTCCATGTTCCTTTGTCTAGCGGTGGGACATCATCTCTCCAGGAGGGCCACATAAGGAACCCAGATTGTTACCAGGGGCCAAAAACACTTTGTTATATCAAGACTTGTTGTGAGATGAAATCATTAAAATCATCTTATGGGCTATTTATTTATGTATTGTCTATATCATCTTTATCAAAAACTCCAAACACTATCTTACAAAGAAAGTCAAATGCATGTGAAAACAACATGACTTTCTAATCAGTAATTATCAAAATGTGTGTCAGGACACTAATTTAACATTCTGCACAAAAAGATGAAAAAAAATGTAATATTTGAAAATAAGTTTTGTTTTGTAATTAATATCAGCGCATTTGAATAAATACAAACAGTTCCATTGGGCCAAGAAATACAGAAAAGTAAAAGAAACACATTTCAAAAGCACATTGGACTGGAAATGAATGGGGGTGGTTTTCTAAAGTGCCGCTTTTATTTTGAAGGCTAAGAAAGTGAGGGGAGGCGCTGTGAATGGAGGCTACCGGACGCTGCTGTGCTTCCTCCTGTAAACGTCGAGCATGATAGAATCACACATGCAGGAAACGGAGGCATTTCAAAATAAAAGCATGTTTTGGCACATTTTTTTCCAGCTTTGTGTATAAAACAGTGCAGCTCGTACTGGACCCCCCCCCCGGGCCACATTGAACAACGGTGTGGGCCGGATGTGGCCCGCGGGCCGTGAAATGCCCTGGTCTGGGTTACAAGCTTTGATTTCACACTCTCTCTCTCTCACACACACACACACACACACACACACACACAATGTCGGGAACTCTCGGCCAATCAGAGTTGAGAAAGTACATAAGGTCAGTAGATGGAGCTGAATGGGCGAATGAGAGAAAGACGTTCATTCAGCTCCAGGAATAGACGTGTTCAAAGAGCGGAGACAGACGACAGACTGTCATTCATGAAAAAAAAGGGAAGCGGATGTGTCAAATCAAAGCACTTTCTTTTCTTTTCTTTTTTTTCACATCATCATTTTGTGACTATCGCCGTTTTCTTCTTTTTTTTGCGAACGTGTGATTTATGTTCTCCTTTATATGCGAGAATGAGTATGTATTAGTAGTCTGACCTCGCCCTCCTCTGTACTCTGAGGGAGCAATCACAGCTCAATTAAACCTCGGCCATGCAGATACAAATTGTCCCAAATTGCCGGCAACCAATGGAACCAATTTAAAAAAAATTTTTTTTTTTTTTAAAGGTGTCATGTAAGTTGTAGCGTTGAGCCAAATGGCTGTAATGAAATATGCAAATTCCTATTATAAACCTGATGATGTTGCACCACAATTAACCTTAATATTTCAAAAATGTTTAGAGGCGAACAAAGTGTGTTTCATCACACTCCCTCCTCTTCCTTCAGGGGGTGTGAGTGGTGTTAAGACCCTGAAGGATCACTGACTCGCTCCTGTCATGGAACTGTTGTAAATGTAAAACCGACTTTCACAAGGCTGCCGATGAAAGTTCCACGCATGACTATAAATACACGTGAGGGGGAGAAGGAAAAAATGAAGATGAAGATGAAGAAATAAATTTGGCTGAAGGTCTGTTGACGTGTGAATCGTGAGGAAGCATTAAATTTCCACGGCCCATTATCATGAAATGTTTTTTGTCACCACAATTTCACAGTTGGTCAGGCCGGGATTTAACCCGCACGACCCAGAGCTCACAACAAATGGCCCGTCCTCGGAATGACAGAAAACACTGTTATAGAATGAATTCTCCTCATGTATGTGGGGCAACGCACGCTTCTCTCTCAGGGCTCCCTTTTATAAACGCGGCCTTTGTAATTAATCTTGGTTCTGTACATTAACTCTGGGATGTGGGATAAACACTGATCTGTTTTTGTTTATTTGTGAGATGGTTATCAGGAGTCCAGAAACAAACTTCATGATAGAACACCATGAAGGGTGTGGTATGGAATAAAGAGGGGCTCATTACATTTTGTATATTGTTTATATAATATTGAGTGATATTGCAGTTTTTGATTTTTCTTTTTATTCCATTTCTAAAGTAAAAAATGCAGAAAGCTACATGTGCCTGTACAACCACACGTAGATTGTCAATATCCATAATAGACATGAACTTATTACTGGCCTGGCCTATATTTGTCATCGTGACAATTTGCTGTATCAGCATTTTATTATGATGAATGAAGTCAAAAACGTTCAAAAAGCTACTTTGGTCATTTCACTGTATGTTATTTTTTTATCAGAATAAATAGCAAAAACCTTAGTGTTCACTTTATTTTATGTTTTTTTTTCAGTAATTATTTGCAAAAACTATCAAAAGAAAGTTTTGTGTTGGAGTTCATAGAATTGGACATTTTGGGAGAGTTTCTGTAAGTGTACACCAGTTCCAAATATTGGTGATCCGCCTCATTAGCTTTGAAGGATTTGTACTGATCCTTTAATAAATCACCAGTCGACTCCCAATCTAGAAATGAAGGATTTCAAAGATATTATTACCATTACTAAAACAATAAAAAAAAATAGTGAGATCTGTCTTCTCTAAGTTTCCACTTCTCCAAAAAGGGAGATTTTTGAATCATCAGTGGTCGAGTTAAAAAAAAAATCCCTCGCAGCTATTTTCTACTTTGCAAATCAAACTAAACGCACTTGGATTCAATGCTCCAAACAATGGAACAACAAATGAGAGACAAATTCATTTTGGAAGTGGAAAACATGAATCCCCAGCTTTCTCGGTGTAGCGTTATTTTTCATTTCTTAAAGCCCCCCCCCCCCCCCCCCCCCCCCCCCCCCTTCCCCCCTTTGCCCCCCCCCCCCGTCCTCCCACCTCCTCTGCCCATCTGTT
>JAFBJT010088138.1:0-21658 GCA_016785325.1 Chascanopsetta lugubris
CTTGTTGATATCACACATGAGCTTAATGTACTGAACAAGAAGTTACAAGGCTGGGGGCAACTTGTCAGTGCTGCCTATGACAACGAGAGAGCATTCTCCACAAAACTTGTGTTATGGAAAGCCCAGCTCTCTCAGACAAACCTTTGCCATTTCCCAGCATGCAAGGCACTCGTGGATGCAGGCACACCATTCAGTGGTGAGAATTGATGTCATTTTGAAGCTACAGGAGGAATTTGATCACAGATTTGCAAGACTTCAAAACGCACAGAGCCACATTTCAAATTTTTGCGGACCCCTTCTCCTTTGATGTGCAAGATGCCCCTCCCGTGCTTCAAATGGAGCTCATTGACCTGCAGTGCAACTCTGAACTCAAAGCCAAGTTCAGGGAGGTGAGTGGAAAAGCAGACAAGCTTGGGCAATTTTTGAGAGAATTGACCCCCAGCTTCCCTGAGGTTTCCCGAATGTTCAAGCGGACCATGTGCCTTTTTGGGAGCACATACTTGTGCGATAAGCTCTTCTTCACCTTGAACTTCAGTAAGTCCAAGTACAGGTCCAGACTTAGTGATGAGCATCTTCAAGCCCTTCTGAGGGTCTCAACTGCTTCCTCCCTCAAGCCAAATGTGGCTCGGCTATGCGAGAGGAAGCGCTGCCAGGTCTCTAGCAGCAAGAAGTAGGCAAGAGAAGCCATGTTCAGAACAGTTCATGTTCAATGTTCCATTCATGTTCAGAAAGTTGAAGGTTAAAGAACTGTTAATACAGACATTTGAATCTGAATAATAATAATTAAATTTCTCTAGTCAGCAACTATATGTGGTTTCTTAAGTCTTCTATATCTGCTGTATTATTATTATTATTTTATTTATTCATTACTGATTGATTGAAAAAATAAAATATAAAAAATATTTTTTTTTAAATAAAAATAAAGATATTTGAGAACATTGGAATGTTTTTATCAGAGCTTTTCTTGTAGAAAACCTGATGCGGCCCAGCCTCACCCAGACTCTGCCTCCAGCAGCCCCCAGGTAAATTGAGTTTGAGACCCCTGATCTAGATAGAAACAACCATAGAATAGAAAAATATAGAAAGTAGAAAATAGAAAAATATAGAAAGTAGGGAATAGTGTAGGTTAAATAGTTGAAGAATAGTGCAAAACATAAACATGTTTTGAGTGGACTGAAAGACTGAATGTGCTGCAGCTCTGTAGCTCATCTTACCTCCATCACATGACCTACCTTATTTTGCTCATACACAGCGTTGCATTCTCTCTATTTTCTGCCTTTTTTTACTCTATTCTATTATTTAAAAAAAAGTCTTATACATCCTCTTTCAATTCCTTTCGTCCTCATTTGACATCATATGTTATAAAGAATCCTTGAATTCTACTGCCTGTGTGATAAATACCAGGTCTGATTTTTTTGTCCCAGTCCAGCTGTCTTACTTCTGGGAACAGGACAAAGTCCCTGACCTTTGAGATAACCTTACACTTGACATGGACCGAGCGAACAGGGCTCAGTGACGGGGCAGATGTGGCTCAGGAGGAAGAGCAGGTCACCAACTTAATATCAGTGACTCCAATAAGCTCTTTCAGGGAACAATTTAAAGCGTCCTTGACCCCACAAGCCTCCTGACAGTTGAACTGTCAGTGTGTGAATGGGATGTATGAGTTTGAAATTACTATATGTAAAAGCACTGTAGGAGTGGATGAGTTTGACTAAATTATATTGCAATCTAAGTCATTCTTATAGGTGCAGTGGGTAGGATTTGGTGACATATACATGTGATGTTGCACTTTGTATCAGTTATAATGATAATAATACATATTACTTTCTAGACACCCAAGCTCACCTTACATGCATAAAGTAAAACACATAATAACAAAATACATATAATTTAAAGGTGCAGTGTGTAAGTTTTGTGGACGTCTAGAGGTGAAGTCGCATGTTATATCCATCACTTCACCCTCACCCTTCTGAACATGCAGGAAAACCTATGATAGACTTAAGTTGTCATTAAAACTCAAAATATGTTTCGTACGTCCACTCTGGGTAACTGTAAAGACATGGCGGCCCACATAGCAAGGACCGCTCCTCATGTAAATATCCATTAATGGGCTCATTTAAGAGTAATGTGAAAATATAATACATTTAGGTTTATAAATTAATGAAAATGTCAGTATGTGATTCTTTTGTAATATTTATATGTATTTAAACTGATTTTCAAACTGGTATTAAAAGTGCAATGAGTAAGATTTGGTGTCATCTCGTGATAAAGTTGAATGTTATATCCATCATCTCACCATTATGAACTTGGAGGATAGTAGCTCTCAGTTGTCATTGAAACTTAAAAGATATGTCAACTCAGGGCTACTGTAAAAATATGGCGGCCCCCATAGAGAAAAAAATATATCTATAAATATTCAACTATATATCAATATGTTTACATTAATGTACATTAATTAATGTGTACGATTTTGGTCATTTTTATCACTTCTCTCTACAATTATATAAAGACACTTTTACAAATGCATAATCACGAAAATGTATGACTTGATTTTACATAGCAATAAAATGTATATTTACACCAGAAGCAGGTCCACCATATGGGGGCCGCCACGTTTTTACAATAGCCCAGAGTGGATGTGGACATTTTCTTTTTTAGATTTAATGAGAACTGAGGGTTACAACAGGTTCTCCTGCATGCTCAAATAGGAAGGGTGAAGTGATGGATACAATGTGCAACTTAACCAGTAGACATCACCAAATCTTACACGCTGTACCTTTAATCTCAGGAAAGAAGTACTTTAAATGTTTAAACAAAATCCAAAACAATTACCGTACTCGTAATTTCCTGTGACTTAAACGATGTTGGGTTCCACTGCAAGTTCTCAAGCCAACCTAAGGACTGGATGAGTCATGGCTTCCTGTCTGTTTGGCTACACCCCCTCTCTAAAGTAATCCGGCCTTATTCACACACACAGCGTTTGAACCACAGGTGCTCATCTCAAGGTCTGTTCAGTGCTTCACCACATTATTCTTCCTTAAAGATACAACAGCCTCCAAGGACAGAGTGAGGAATTGACTCAATGGGGGAATGACATTTATCAGCGTCAGAGTTGAGGCTGTGACTGATGCTGTGTGGATGAATGGGACTGTAAGGAGGAGTTAGAGGAGGAGGCGGGGCTGGAGGGATCTTAGACGTGTTCTCTTGTGTGTTATCTTATTTTACATAGACATCGTTATCTTACGAGTTTTTATTAATGAGGTATTTCTGTTTTATCTTTATATTCTATTTTACTTTACGATCGTATTCCTACTTTTTATTTCTAATTGCACTCACACTGAGTTGACTGTTGCTTCTTGCAGCATTTCATTGTAATGTCGACCCTGTGTTAACTTACATATACTGTATGACAAACAAAGAACTTAACTCTGTTCAGATGATGGTGATCACATCTGGAAAAACATTCTGACGGGGATATTCATCTGAGGATTTTCATCTTAAATTTAAAGGTGCTCAAAGGATGTTAAGTATGTCCACATTTACTATTGTGTTTTTTTTTTTTTTTTATTGTTTTTTTTATAGACTTTATATTTAGGGTACCCCTGTTGTTTTCCACCAGAGTTGTCCTTCAATCTCGTTGTACACTGTGTATAATGACAATAAAGGCATTCTATTCTATTCTATTCTATTCTATAGTGAGGACCCCCTCCTCATGTAAATATTCATCAATGGGCTCATTAAAGGGTAATGGGGAGGAAAAAAAATCAGATGCTTATAAATGCATGAAAATGTCAGTATGTAATTGTTTTCGGAATATTTTTAGAGCTGAAAAAAATGACAAAAACTAAAAATATCACACACTAAATTACTGCCTTGTCTATCCCACTAGTATTAATAATATTGGTCATATATCAGCACAATGTTGTTTATTCATGCTTTAAAGGTGCAGTGTGTAAGATTTCAGCCATATTTGTCACTTCTATTGAATGAAGAAAATGCAACAAAAAATGACATACTGACATTTTCATAATCACTGAAATGTATTATTGTTTTCCATTACTCTCAAATGAACCCAATAATGTATATTTACACGAGGAGCGGGTCCCCTCTACGGGGGCCGCCATGTTTTTACAGTAGGCCAGAGTGAACATACTAAACATCTTTTGAGTTTTAATGACAACTGAAGTCTACCATGATAACTGAAGTCTCTCCTGCATGTTCAGAAAGTGAGGGTGAGTTGATGGATACAACATGCAACTGCACCACTAGATGTCACCAAATCTTACACACAAAAGTAAAGAGCTGTCATTGTAGCAGAGCAACAACGAAATTAGAGGTGCAACTCCACTTGGTGTGCAATAAAGAGGAGACGTCAAAATAAAACACAAGGATGATACAACAATTGACTATAATTAGTGCAGAATCAAATGAGTACTGTAATACTGAATACAAAGACACACTGCGCCTTTAAAGGGCTGTGAGTTGACATTGATTTGTTTACTGCTTCCTAGTTTTCTCAATGACACATAGAGAGAAATAACTGTTCATGTATGAAATGCAAACTGATAAAAAGTCTGACCCAAATCTGTGGACTTCCACAGGGCCACTTGTTCAGGAATCGAACAATTCTCTTCACTGCTGGAACTATGGGTAGTGACCCCAGAATTCTGGATCTGTAGGAACAGTGGAAGTTATTGCTCTTTGGCTGTGTGCAGCACTTTATAGGAGTTTGTGACATGTTGCACTGATATGGTGTAGATTTGGTGAAAAGTTATTTTCCGTCAGTTTTACTGAGAACAGTGTGGGATGCAGAGTAAACAGGAAACCGGCTCTGTAATAGAGCGACATGTCCCACGCAGGGTAAGTGTGTGTGTCACTTTGGTAAAATAATCTTAATACAAAATTAATCAGAGGGACAAAAGAAACTCTCATCATGCAGAGCAGAGCATCAGCCTCAGTTGATTCAACCTGTTTACTCCTGCCCTGATTTCCATCATCGTCATTATCTATGATGAATCATAAAACTCATAATTACAAGCATAAGAGGAGCCAGAAAGCAGTTACAAAGTCCCAGGGCCTTGTCAGGATGTTGACAAGTCGATGTTATTCCATTGGGATAGACATGTTGGAGATGCTATGGTCTCAATGGAACAATATAAACTGCACTGGACACCTCTGCCAACTAATGCAGCTTCAGACTGCAGTGATTCTTTATTCCAGATTCATATGAGGTCACAGCAACATCTGACTACCCGAATCAAATCAGTTCATCTCTACATCGGAGTCACTACTGGTTCAAATATGAAGAAACCTTATGAGATTTCATATTCAAAAGGTCCAACACATGCACTGGGAGGTCACAGAGGCCTCAATCATTGACCACCAACATATACTCCAGACCTGGACATATGACAGCCCTCAAGTTGATTCACATATATCTATTAAAGGTGCAGTGTGTAAGGTTTGATGACATCTAGAGGAGAAGTTGCATGTTGTATCCATCACATCACCCTCACCCTTCTGAACATGCAGGAGAACATGTGGTAGACTTCAGTTGTTATTAAAACTCAAAATATGTTTAGTATGTCCAATCAGAGCTACTGTAAAAACATGGCGGCCCCCATAGAGAGGAGTCCCTCCTCAAGTAAATATACATTAAAGGGCTCATTTAAGGGAAACGAAAAAAAAACATTTAAGTGATTATGCATTCATGAAAATGTCAGGATGTAATTGTTTTATAGTATTTTTACAAGTGACAAAAATATCAGAAATCTTAAACACTGCATCTTTAATTGTGGGTGTCAGAGCACATTCAGTAATTACAGTGCCCACCAATAGAGGGCACACCCTCAAATCCAAACGGCAAGAAGTGCCCCTGTCGTTAGGAGGACATACCCTTTTTCACTCAACTGGTTCCAGTGCTAGTGCCGTGTTTAGTTGATTCAACTCCAGCACCTGCTAAGGACCTGCTTGTTTGCAACACAAAGAACTGGTGCTATGTCAGGCTCTGGCTCTGAACCAGCACTTGAATCAGTTTGGTGGAAAAGAGGTAAGAGACACTCAAATCAAATCAAACCAAATCAAATCAAATCAAATCAAATATTATTTATATAGCCCGCATTTACAAATCAGAGTTTGCCTCATAGAGCTTTACAGAGTGGGTAACATCCTCTGTCCTTGGACCCTCAGCAAGGGTAAGGAGAGCGAGGGATCCACTCCCAGGACGGACAGACATGCAATAGATGTTACATAGAATGTCCAATAACAGTAACAATACAAACATTATAAATGTGAATGATTGAATGTTTGTGTCCATCTTTGTTTTGGTCTTTTCCGATCTCCGCGTTCGTTGTGTCTAGCTCGTACGTTCAGGACCCACCGCCAGATCAGTTGTGGCTTGCGTTCACCAATGACAGCAAAGCTGGAAAAACAGTCAAAAATCGTTTAAGATAGTGCATGTGGTTTTCTGAGTTAAATGTAGTAGGGGGACAGGGTCCATGGCAGGGGTGTGAATTTGAGGTCAAGGGTGCTCAATCTATGTGCTCATTCTAAAGTGCATGATGGGAAATTCCCCCCAGCAGTCAGAGCCTATAGCAGCTTAGTATGGACTCTTCACTGCTACTATTACACACTGCATCCCAGTGTGTGTGAATTCAGAGCATGACCCAGTTTCTTCAGACTGTTGGTGTTTGTTAGTTCCTCTGGAACATGGTTACAAACATCCTACAATTCATCTCATTAATAACTATGAAAGAAAACAACTAAATGATGATGAATCTGTAGTTATTCAAGTACAGCAGTAAACTCCCTCTCTCAAGCTAGATACACTAACATAGGTACTGACATGTGGTTGATTATACAGTAGGAAAGGCCTCCGGTATCTCATGAGGACAGATTCAGCTGAGGGTGAGGATAAACCACAGACTATGTAACGATGGACAGAGTGGCCGTGAATAGCAAATTGTGGGAGGAGTCCCTTGTCGCCATCTTACCAAATCCTAACTCCTCCTACTCCCTAGTTCATTCAAAAATGGGCAAAGAGGCAGAACACACACAGAGCAGTGGGTGGGCTCATGATGCCGTCACATCACCCGCGGTACGTACCAGGTCTGCCCAGCTGGCAGTCAAGAGACTACATCCCTAAATATGCACAATTCGAAACATCATTCAAATAAACCAAGCAAGTTCAGAAGAAATTCACCCAGGTAGAGTTGTCATGGTAACACGTGACTGATTAAGACCAAAACCGAAATTTGTACCAGACTTTAAACATGTTTCATTCACCTCTTAAGTTGATCATTTTATCATGGGAGTCTATGGGGATTTACTCACTTTTGGAGTCAGGCCCCAGTGGTTACCCTATGAACTGCAAGTTTTTTCACTTCTGATTGTGCTTTATCTGTCTGCACCAGAGGTTGCTCCTCTGGCTAAACTTAACACCTCGTTGAGACAAAATGGAAGTACTGGTGAGGTGTGAATATAGTATTTGGCAGAGAGGCTTTTTATTTTATTGAAAAAACTACAATTGTAAATGTGTTGGCAGTTGAGAAGTATCTGATGTCAGATAGATCAGATGAAGCTATCTGATATATAAGGTAAAAAAGAATTGACTTGTAAAGTTGATGAAAAATACCCTGAAATTTGAGGCTGAGGCATAGACATTTAGAATGATTCCAAACACTTTAATCATATATGACGGCTGAGGTATCATGGCTAATTAGCCAAATACAATTAATGCTTTTATATTGAATGACTGGATCTCTCCAGAGCTAAGACCACTGCAAATAGGAACAGGCTGATGTCACATTAAACTATCAGACAGTTAAATGTGTTCGTCACCAAGTAACTCATAATAAAATGTAGATATGGCGTTAGAGAGAGGCTTATCAAAACAAATAAAAAACAAAAAGACTAAATAAAACAAAGCTTTTCACTTTAGGTTACACCTACTAGTGGCATCTGAAACCGCCAGACAGAATAGACAAACTAACTGATTTTTAATCTTGTAATTATCAAAATGCAAACAATAATTTGGCAGCTGTTTGAATACACAATGTTGAGCAATATCCTGTCCAGGGACCTGAGATCTCACAGATTCAGTGGTTATCATCACCATGGCAACCTAGGTTGATACAGCTGATTGAACTGACTTCCTTCAATTGTGGACAGCCTTAAGACACACACACAGTGATATCACACAGTGATATATATATATATATATATATATATATATATATATAAATATAAATATATATATCACTATCAGTTGCCTGGCACTCACACCTGAAAAACAACTCGGCTACTGCTCCATAAACCTCTGCTCACAGAGTTGCACACATTTTAATTTTCAATTCATCATTTCAATCCACTCTCTGGATTTTATCTCCTTAATCTTTTTCTCATTATTCTGACTGTTTATCCTTCTCCAGCTCCTCCTTTATACAAAAGCGCTGCAGTTTATTGTCCAGCTATCCATCAAACAAGCAGTTAAGTGTCAGCTTTGAGCATCCAGCCATCCTGCCATTCTTTCCTCAGAAATTGCATTCTCTGTGCAAATCTGATGAAGTCTGATTTTCTGCGAGTGAGTGGCAGTGGAAGAAGTTCCAGTGAGGTTACTTATTCAATCATTATTGTTCCTTTTTGACAAGGTCTCAGTAATTAACTGCACCTTTCTGCCGAGTCGTTGCGCGTGTGCAAAACATCTGAAGAACCCAAACGATTCCATTATATATATATATAAAATACATATACAGGTATAATAAATACAACAAAGCCCAGAGTGCATCTACTCTTTTCTAGCTTTATATTTAGTATAACATCTCTGATCCAGTGATTGATTGTTGGAGGATTTGAATCCTTCCTCTTAAAGAGAATGGCAGGTCTGGCTCATAAGGAGAGAAAAGCAATAACCCTCTGTAGGTGAGCTGGGAGACTGGACTCGTCGTACATGACGCAGTACCGAAGATGCCAATTTTAGGGCTGAATTATATGACTTGGGGATTGTGTCGAAAAAGGAATTCCAGAAAGGGGTCAGATTTGGATAAGACCATAGCATATAGTAGTTGGTAACAGGGGCCTGTTTGCACCTGTCACAGGTAGGATTTTTATTCGGGAATCTTTTGGCTAGCCTATCTTTGTCAAAGTGTATCCTATGTAGGACCTTGAACTGAATCAAAACATGCCTTGAACAGACAGAGGGCGAATGGATCATTTGTGCAGCTATGTCCCATTCTTCAACTGAAAGTGGAACCCCCATATACTTTTCCCATTGTTCCTGGACGTGAGAAACAGAGGAATTGAGTATATCCATTATCTCTGAATAAATCATTGATGCCCTACCTTTCTTTAACAGACTAACCCATAGAAGGAGGTCAAAACATGACACATTTCTTGCGTATAAAATCTCTGACTTGTAAGTAGCGGAAGAAGTGAGCATTGGTCAGTTCGTATTTTGTGGACAGTTGTTCAAAACTTGCAAAACTGTTTTGAATATATAAGTTGCTAATGCTATGAATACCTTTATTATGTCAAATCTGGAAGCCTCTGTCTTACAAAGATAGTTGGATTAGGTGGGTGTTTGCTATGGGGAATAGAAGGACATATTCTGTGCATCTACGCATTTTTTGAATTGTTTTAAGATACGGAGTGATTGAGTAACAGTTACATTTCCATTCACATTATTAACAACTGATGGCAAAGATGCACAAAGTAAAGCAGGGAGTGTGTGTGGACTGCTTGTGGCTTGCTCGATCTGAAGCCAGGGTGGGACAGTGCCATTCCAATCCTTCTAATCCTTTAGCCTTAAGAAGGTAGCATTCGGATTTGCAGCCCAGTAGTATAAGTGAAGGTTTGATAGAAAGAGTCCACCTCAGCTTATGCATGCTAATTTATAATGCCAAATAAAAGGGGAGACTGCCTGATTGAACGCCTTAAAAAAAAAGTGGTATGACAATTAGTACAGCTTGAAAGCGGTTAAGATATTTAGGTACCACATTCATCACAGTTTATTCTCCCAAAAAGGGATAGCGGTAAGATGGACCAGTGCTTGATGTCTACTTTGGTCTGTTCTAGAAGAGGAGCAAACTTGTTCTTGAATAAATGATGGTAGGACTTGGTAACCTTTAATCCCAGATATGTAAAGGAGTGAATTGAGAGCTAAAATGGTAGGTTGGCATATGTTTCAGCAGCATTGTTAATGGGAAAGTACTCACTTTTGTTATAGTTGAGTTTGTACCCTGCTATTTTTCCGAAGTTTTCCAGGACAGTTAGGACTTCAGGTATGCCTGTGGTGGGGTTAGCAATATACAATAACAAGTCCTCAGCATAGAGTGAGACTGTGTGCATTAAGCCACCATGTACAATACCTTCTATGCTACAATTGCTTCTTAAAGCTATTGATAGTGCCTCTATAGCTAAAACAAAGAGTAATGGACTTAATGGGTCACCCTGCTTGGTACCCCCTTTTGCACCAACCACAAGAGTTGGTGCAAACTGATGCAGTTGGGTCTGTGTATATCAATTAGATTAATTTAATAAACTCATGGCCAAATCAAAACCTTCGTAACGTATAGAAAATATATTACCATTCAACCGTATCAAATGCCTTTTCAGCATCAAGTGATATTATGACTTCTGGGGCAAGGTTATTGGGCTTAGTATATATGATATTGAACAGGCACCTCAGATTAAAATCGGACTGCCTGTCCTGGAAAAATCTAGTCTGGTCGTGTGATATTACATAAGGAAGGACTGACTCAAGATGAAGTGCAATGACTTTGGACAATACTTTACTATCACAGTTTGTCAAACTGATGGGTCTGTAAGATGAGCAGTCAAGTCGGTCGTTGTTTTTCTTCAGCAGTATTGTGATAGATTGACAGACTGTGGGTGGGAGAACTTTTTTTTCCAAAGCTTCGTCATAGACTGAAAGAAGAAGGTTGATTCTTACATTTTTCATAAAATTCTGTGGGAAATCCATCGGGACCAGGGGCCTTACCACTTTGTAGAGACGTTATTGCGGTGATGATTTCTTCTTTTGTGATAGGCAATTCTAATGTTTCTTCTGTGTCAGAGTCAATAGTGGGAATGTTTAAATTACAGGAAAAAATGTCAAAGTGGTGCTGATCTGATCTAGATTTAAGTGTGATGATTATAATTTGGAGTAGAACTCTTTGACATTATTAATGGCTTGATGATCCTCAGTTAATGAGCCATCATATAATCAAATTTGTGAAATGAAATGCTTTTTGACAAAGCTGACTGGCCAGTAATTTGGAAGGTTTATCACCCTCTTCATAGAATCGACTGCGGGACTTCAGCTTCAGTCTGTAAGCCAACTCTCACGTTGATCAAATCTAGGGTTGGGGGAACTATAGATGAGGCTATCAAAAGCTTGAATTCTAGTGTAACGTACAGAGCTGGGGAACCAATTGCATAACCACACAGGAACCGAATAGACTTGAATCAGGTTTAATCAGTCCTAGGTCGATACACAGGCAGGTAGGCACAAGGGCAGAAAGTATACAAGTAGCAGGCAGAATCAAAGTCCAGCAACCGTCAAGCGTCGAGAACACGAAAATACAACCGGGGGTAAACGCTGGAGTACTTGACTTGACCACAAGACAATCTGGCGATGAGTGGAAGTGAGAAGGGAGCTTAAGAAGGTCAGAGGCAGGGAGTACCAGAGGACAGGTGAGGGTGATCAGGTAATCAGGAGGCACAGGGGGGAGGGGGAGCACAGGAGAGCACCGAGTCATGACATCTAGAGGACAGATCTGCAATTGTTATTTTGGTGGATTTTCCTAGTGTATGTATTGTGAGCAATGATCTGTCCTCTATGATATGCCTTAAGTACCTCCCATAAAGTTGAAGCAGAGATGTCATCAGTCATGTTTATATCCAAATAAATATCTATTTTTTTCTGAAACAAACTGCACAAAGTCAGTGTCAGCAAGCAGAAGTGGATCAAGGTGCAAGGGAGTTTCATGGTCAGACCAACAGGGCATGATCAGAGCTCATAATTGGATTATATTTACATTCAGAGATGGCATTTAGAAGAAAAGGATCCAACAAAAAATATATATATTCTAGAAAAAGATTTGTATACATTCTTGAATGTCCATGGGTCTATTAATTTATGATTTAGTTGGCTTAGATGAGCGATCCCGATCTGCGTCCATTACCAGATTGTAATCATCAGATAACACAAGATGGTGACCGTCTAGGATAGCAATAGAGCAAAGCCTCTTCTTTAAAAAATAATCATCATCAAAGTTAAGGGCATAATTATTAACTAATGCAACACGGAGTTGAAATAGCTTTCCTACCACCATTACATATCCACCATTTGGATCAGAAATAGTCTTTGTTGCATTAAATTGAATGTTTCTATGATTAAGGATGGCGGCTCCTCTACTTTTGCTATCAAATTTTGAATGAAACATCTGGCCGACCCAGTCTTTATGAATCCTGATATGATCTCTATTACAAAGACGAGTTTCCTGCAACATTGCTATGCCTACTCCAAGATGTTGTAGGTGTGAGAGAACTATTAATGGATGCACACAAGAAGAAAAAAAGGAAGAAAAAAAGAAGAAGCAGAAAACATATATTTCACATATAATGAACAAATCCCCAGTGCCACAGAGTGACAACCCCCCTTAAACACGTTGAACTCTCATTTGCATCCTTCCTGCTATAAACAAGCATTTATAACATTGTGAACCTCTTAAATGCCATCTAGCATCTGTCTATGCACTAAATTGCCATCCTATCCAACTAGTGGTGATAGTTGATAGGGGGAAAGTCTAAGTCCATGTGTGCCCTAATGTTTTAATCAGTTGAATCAATGGCCGGTCGTGCTTCATGGAACATAATAGAACATTATATTTCCTTCCCACTATAGTCAAACTAGAAGTAGCCTAGCCTATCAATCTATATTTGACCTGTCACCTTGATTATCCTCAGGAGAGCGTGAAGATGGAAAGGATCCAGCGATGTTGTTGTTGATGTATGCAAGAGCCTCCCGGGGATCGGTGAACCTCATACGCTTGTTGTTGTGGCTGAACTGCAGTATGGCTGGGTAGTACATGGCGAACTTGATCTGGGCTATGTGGAGCATCTTCTTGGATTCTGAGAAGGCAGTGCATTGCTTGTTGACGTCTGGGCTGAAATTGGGAAAAATGTGAACCCTCGTTGTAGGTAAGCGTACCTTTCTCACACGCAAGGCGCAGGATCCGCTCTTTGGTCTAGAAGTGATGTAGCATTACTATGAATGGCCGTGGTTTGTCAGAGGCTCACTGCCTCTGTTGTGCTAAGCTCCTGAGGGCTCCATCCACACACAACGAAGTTTGAAAGTTGTCTTCTCCCAACAATTCCAGTAATAGATTAGTAATGAACTCTGTTGGCTTTATTCCCTCTATATTTTCCTTTATCCCCACTCTTCGAATATTCTGCCTTCTTGTGTAGTTTTCAAGGTACATTACCTTGTCTCCTCAGCATGCCATTCTGTTTAGCTAGGGAGGCTTGTGCTAGCTCAGCACAGTTAATTGTTTTAACAAGCTCATTAACTCCATCCTCCACACTCGCAATTCTGTAGCCAAATGCATTGAGCGTTGTTTGTAGAGAAGCAATAGAAGCCTGACTTTCCTCGCGAAACGAGTAGATTGAAGCTTTTGCTAGCGTCTCCATGTTCTTGGTATTAGCATCCACTTCTGAGTTAGCCGTAAGATTTAGTGACCTCTGCATCAAGTTGCATGTTGTATCCATCACCTCACCCTCATCCTTCTGAACACGAGGGAGAACCTATGGCCGACTTCAGTTGTCATTAAGCTAAAAAATTGTTTTGTACATCCACTTCTACTATTGTAAAAATATGGTGAGCTCCATAGAGAGGACCCACTCCTCATGTTAATATACATTATGGGCTCATTTTGGGGTAATGGAAAAAAATAAAAAAGATTTACATGATTATAAATTGATGGAAATGTCAGAATGTAATTGTTCTGTAATTCTTTTAGAAGTGACAAAAAAGACCTAAATCTTACACACTGCACCTTTAAATAGAGAAAATGACAAACTTGAATAAAAAGAATGATACATCGATATCACATGTAGGGCTCTCCCCAGAAATTTGGAGTAGGATGGCATTAGCTGTGCATTGTTGACCGGGGGGGTCAACGCAGTGTTGACCGGGGTCCTAACGTAGAGGAGTAGAAGTTATGTGTTTCTTTATTTGACAACAGTCATGATCAGAACTGAACTATTACTTCCTGACACGTGCTGTCAGTCCGCTGATGGGAGAGTGTTCACGTGAACGAGCGTGCTTGTGTCTGTGTGTGCTGATCGATCCTAAAATTGGTACAATAACGCTAAAGCTGAGGTACGATGGCGAAGCTTTTTTACCATTCAAGCCCTGACATGAAGTCTTATATTGGATAGGGTGGATGAACTGAGCATGCTGTGATTAATTAGATTAATTCAGGTGTTCGTTGTGGTCACTATCTGACCGGTATGTTAGACCCCTGTCCTCTAATGTGGCCAAGAGCTATAATCAGATTACCCAACATCTTGCAGCATATAAGAAACATGGCCACGTTTGGATAAAACATTTAAAGCACCACGCCACATGGAGCTCTCCTTATGAGCAGCCTGTTCCCTGGTATCAGGATCTTAATGCTAAATGAGAGTGGGTTTGTGGTGGAAATTTTAAGGGATCAGAATATTTTATTCTTGTGTACTACTCTTAAGCTTGTTAATGTGTAATTTTTTATCATGGTCCTGTTCCTTGGTAATAAATCCCTCATCTGTGTGAGAGTCTCCCTTGGGGAAAATCTCGCGAAAACCCCCTCCTCTTAGAGATCATGGATAGTAACCCCTGCAGGGACAGAGACTATAAAGTGATTTGCATGTTTAACTGAGAGCTCTCAAGGCACTAACCAAATTGTTTATTGCCTGGATAGAAATCTCCTTTGATGTGACAGATGTCCAACTGAGGCCCTGAGAGGGGGATAAATACAGACTGAACCTGTGTTCAGTGGAGCATTACTCAGAACTACTTTCTGTCGTTTAGTTGTGTGTGATATCTGCCTCTGTGGCCAGAGAATAAACTTTGATGCATGCAACTTCTTCGGTCTTTTTCCTTGACTCCAGGCAGAAAGAAAATGTCCGCAACAAGTTTAATACTCCAGTGTCAGCCTGAGAGGAAAAGTGGGTGTTTCAGTAACTGATATGATGTATGTTGTCTCGCTGTAAGGAGGAAGTCACGTCGGCAATTTGTTTGTCTGATGTTGAAAAAGCCAAAATGGACGCCACTGACAGGCTTTCACCAGATTAACGGCAACAACAGCCGCTGTAACTCCTTGTACACGAGTCTGAATAAACAATTGGGTGGCGGAGCAGTGCGGTGGTGTCTGTTCTGAGGGAGTGGAAGGAGACAGCTGAACATGTCACTTTATTTATTATTCATTTTGATTTGAAGACAAATCAGATTGCAAATGATAAGAGTGATTTTGTTTCTCAATGACTTCAATGGATGTGACACTGACTTATATTAATGTCCCAGTAACTTAACTTAAAGGTGCGGTGTGTACGATTTGGTGACGTCTACTGGTGAAGTTGCATAGTGTATCCATCATCTTACCCTAACCCTTCTGAACATACAGGAGAACTTATTGTAGACATCAGTTGTCATTAAAGCTTGAAAGATGTTTACTACGTCCACTCTGGGCTATTTTAAAGACATGGCTGCCCCCGTAGAGAGGACCGATCCTCATGTAAATATGGGTTCATTTAAGGGTAATTTATTGGGTACATTCAGGTGATTATAAATTTATGAAAATGTCAGTATGCAATTGTTTTTTTATATTTTCGGAAGTGACAAAAATGACCAAAATCTTACATGCTGCACCTTTAAAAGAAACCAACTTGAAGCTTGACCTCACTGACCAAGGTATTAGTGACTAATGGCTTATTCAGCCTACAGGCCAAATGTAGTCCAGAACCAACCTCTGAGTGGCCCAACCTGTGTTACCGAGGAAAAAAAAGAAACCATCACAGAACCAACACATTAAAAACACATAGAAAAAAATTGGAAATATTTTCCACTATTTTGTTTCGCATGCACTTTTAATAAGTCATGTTTACTTTTGGAATAAATATTTTATCTAAATAAACATTTTTCGTTCACAATCCAACAAATGTCATAGCTTGAGGAAGCTTCCCACAGAACCTATAAGGAGCTCACCTCCAGTCACGGTATGAACAGAATAATCTCCTCCACTCTCATCATCATGTGCTCACAGGGTTCGTGATGTCATGAGGAATTACCTGTCGTTTGCCCCTGCTGATTTCTCTAGTATTTCTATTAAACGATATCTCAAACATCTAATATCTAACAAATCAATCTTCATTTTCCTGTGCACATCCTCAGATGATGTCAGCAATTACAACTTGATTTTCTCCTATTGCTGCATTAATTAAAGCAATTACATGGCCAAACCATGTGGCGGCAGTGACTCAGTGGTTATAGCAAAGGTCACTGGTTCGAATCCCATTCGGGCCCTGTTGCAGTGTCACTGGCCCTGACATTGACACCCCCCAAAAAAGGACCTGCGTATTGGTAGAAATACCTTGTGACCTAGAATACTGGATGAGCGATAGAAGATGACATGACATGACATGGCCAAACTGAACCTTAACATCAAAATAAGGGGTGGAGCCTCCATACTGTAAACACATCTGTGTCCACACAACATGATACACTCCAGATGCTACATATGATGCCACATATGAGAATGTGTTTCGTTGATGTGAATCCCCAGTGGGAGCACGGAACACACAGCAGGATCTGCAACAGCAGTTTACTGTTCTGAGAGCAGATGCAATGACACACACACACACTCTCTCTCTCTCTTTCTCTCTCTCTCTTTCCACCACACCCACACACATTTGACACAGCCTCTAATTCCATTTACCTCCACACCTCTCAGTTCTTCAGTCACATTTGTTCAAAACATTGATCCATGACAGTATTTATCAACACTTATTTTTAAAAAAAAGATCTGTTACAAATTCTCACTGTTTCTGATTCTCTAATTATGTCTCGCAGACAGAAAGACAGACAGACACCTGGCTGTGCTGTGGTGGTATCACTGCACTTGTGTGTGGAAGCATAGTGAGCAAGATGGCAGAATATGTGTGTGTGCGTGTGTGTGTGTGTTCTTGGATCTCAGCACAAGGCCCATGTGGATCCTTCAAATAGCTTATGTACCAGAAAAACCAACAGCCCTGTCACTGTGGAGGTGTTTGTATTATTTTGACCATGTCAGTGTAGAACAGGAGAGTATCAGAGTATGTGTGAGGGGAACAAGAAAGTCCACTGACAGGAAGTCAACTTCAGACGCTCCTGAGCTGAGCACAGCTCCACAGAACTGTTGGCAGTGAGAGTGCAGCTGCTACAGCTCTGAAACAGCAGGGTGTGATGATGCTACAGTCACTTTATTTAACTATACAACAAGGAATCACAGAGGGGGGGACTCATTTATGGTGATTAGTTTTTTGACCTGAGAAAGAAATAATTAAATTAAAAAAAATCTAATCCAACAAAAAGAAATGAAATGAAATTAAATAAATGAATAATAAAAATATCATAGGAATCATAATAGTAATACATATAAAAATTCATGTTTACTTTGACCTTACGCTTGTGGCATTTCTTTTTTTTGTAAATATAATGGTAAATTAATTAATCTGGTTGAACACTTCCATATTGCCAATGCAGTGGGTGTGATATTTGAAACAACACGAGACGTTACCAATTCTGAAATTCACTCAGGAGACACTTTTATCCAAAGCTACAACACAAGCAAAGATCTAGACAGGAGGAAGAGGAGAGGTGATGCAACCTCCTTAAGTCCAATTGGACACAGGTGCTGACAAGCTATGTAGGGGTAAAGCTATTCATTTTTTAAATAATGAATAGATATACATATGTGTAAGTCAACCTAAGCATTAACATCAAAGTGATAATACCACCATCATTAGATCAACAATCTCATTATTTACATGCTGTTGTCATTAACGTCACAACCATCAATATCTGTCAATGTGTCAATATATATCTCTAAGAGCTGGATCAGAAACTTCTAAAGGGCAGGAGTCAAGCTTAAGTGCAGAGGTGTTCATTAACAAGATGGGTCTTTAGCTTTTTCCTTAAAGTAGAAATCTAAGATCTTTGTTGATCTATGTTCCACCTCTCACATCTCTTTAGAAGTCCTTTAAGAAACTTTTTGTCACTTCATATAACAAAACAATTACAAACTGACATTTTCATGAATTTGTAAACTCCTACATTTATCTTTTTCCCCATTACCCTAAAATGAGCCGATTAATGTATATTTACATTAGGAGTGGGTCCTCTCTATGTGGGCCATCATGTTTTTACAGTACTTAAAGTGGACATACAAAACATTTGTGAGACGAAGGCTCCAGGAGATGAAACGGGGGTATGGACCTTACATACCTTTTATTATCATGGGAAACATCCGTTCTCTCCTGAACTAGACCAACGAGCTTTCAGCGAGCTCCCGTCACCCTGAAACTGACGGGGAAGGGCATCAGGTTTGACTTTCAAGGAGCCATGTCTATATGACAGGTTAAAGTGAAAGCGAGTAAAGAAGAGGGCCCACCTGGCTTGTCTCAAGTTGAGGCATCAGGCGATCTTGAAGTACTCGAACTTTTTAGGATCCGTCCACACCAGGAATGCCCCCTCCAACCAGTGGCGCCACTCCTCCAATGCCAACTTGACTGCTAGTAAATTATCGACGTCGTAGTTCCGTTCAGCGGGGCAAGACGTCAGGAGAAGAATGCACCGGGGTTTCGTTTGTTGTCCTGAGGGGAACGTTGGGACAAGACAGCTCCCACCCCTACCTCTGAGGCATCTACCTTGACGACGAATTGCGGTTCAGGGTCCGGTACTTGCAAGACAGGGGCAGATGTGAAGTGGCTTCTTAGAGTCTGGAAGGCTGCGTTGACGGGGTCGGACAAGGTGGAACTGTAGTTCCTAATGAAGTGGCGAAAGAAGTTAGCCAAGCCCAGGAATTGTTGCAGCTGTGTCCGGTTCTCCGGAATGGGCATCTGCACTCCAGACACTCCTTGGAGATTTAGTAACCAAGGAAGGATACAGTGTTGGTGTGGAATTGGCACTTTTCTGCCTTGACAAACAGGGAGTGGGCAAGCAGGCGCTGGAGAATGGACTGGACGTGGTGGATGAGATCACAGGTTCTTGGAGAAGATCAGAATATCGTCTAAGTAGACAAAGGCACAAATGTAGATGAACTCCCGCATTAGTGATACCGAAAGGTATGACCAGATACTTGTGGTGGCCTGTAGAGGTGTTGAAAGGGGTTGCTCAAGATGAGGGGAATATCTGAAGAGGCCAGGAGGTGAAAACGGATGGTCTCCCGGTGGTTGCCGGAGATGCCCATCTGCATCCATCGTCTGGTGAGTGATGGTTCCCAGTGAGGTCTGTCAATGGCCTTGGTGGGGATGGGAGAGTCCAGAGGTTCCCCTTGGATATCGAGTTGGTCAGCAAACACCAGGCTCTTGATGTTGGCGTCGGCCCCTGAGTAGAGGAGGGTGGAAAGTCCACGACAACCATTAATGAGCAGCAGCTGGACCGGAACCAAGGTGCACGCCTGATCAGTGCTGAGGTGTGAGGAGGTGCAACTCACCCTGACAGAAGCCTGTGGAAGCTGCTTGTTGGGGCAGGCGCTGGCAAAGTGTTCAGATCCACCACAGTACATGAAGAGGTTCAGGGACCAGTGACAATCTCGCTGGGCCAGAGTGAGTCTGGCGTGACCCACTTGTATGGGCTTGGGCTCCAGAGTGGGGAAGGCCAGATGCGTGGCTGGAGCTGGTGGTGGTGGTGTCTCGCTAGCGTGAGCCATGTGGAGCCACCAGGCTGGGACCAGAGAATAAGATTGTTCACCCTGTTTCTCTTGTGGTCGGGCTTGGATTCGGAGATCTAGGTGAATGGTGGTCTCGATGAGTTGGTTGAGAGACAAAGCAGGAGGGAGCAACATCAGCTCATCTTTAATATAGCCTGCGAGCCCATACATGTAAGCATCCTGCAGAGCTGCAGTGTTCCAGCTACTTAGCTTAGCTTGGGTGCGAAAGTCAATAGCATAATCGGTGACGGTGGCTCTACCTTGATGCAGGGAGAAAAGGTCACATCCCACGTCGGACCCGGCAGCTCCACAACAAATGACTGGAAAGAGGCGCAGGCCTCAGACTGCTGTTCCCACTTCGCAGTCCCCAAGAGCAGCTAAGGTTGCTAATGTTGAACGCCACCATAGCCATTTCCGTGGCGAAGGTGGGGGGCTGGAGGCTGAACAGCAGTGAACAAAACATCAGGAACGGGGAGCATAACACCGGATTACCATTGTATTTCTCAGGATTACTCACCCTTGGTTCTGACACCAGGCGAGGAGCAGGTTCAGCGGTGGCAAGAGGGTCTGGAGCAGCAGGTGTGGATGGCTAAGCAGAGCGTTCAGCTACCAGGCGCTGGACGTGAGCAGAGATTTAAGCAAGCGTGTGAGCCTTAGACTCTGCGGTTACCCTAGCTTGAGCCATAGCCTCATCCAAGCGGCGCGCATGGTGCGTGAGAGCGGCTTCGATATGCTCAAACCTGGAGCGTGGGTTCGGTGAAGCGGTCAGAGGTACTACTGTGTCCATTTCTGGCCAGATAGTACTGTAACAGGTTCCGGGAGGAACTGCAGTACACACAGGCAGGAGTCAGCAGTATGTTTAGCAAGCTTTACTTCAAAGGTGAGCAGGCAGGCAGGAACAGGCAATAAGCAGAGTCAGAAACAAACAGGGTCAGAACCGGGTAGGCAGGATAGTAAATGCTGGATAGTATGTGCAAGACATAACAATATGGCGGTGTGTGTGTGTGTGTGTGTGTGTGTATTGCAGGGGCTTATGGGGGTTGTGGTGACTGAATGGAATGTGCAGCGGCTGTGAGGTGTGGGTGTTGTTGAAAATTGGTGATGAGTGTGAAGCAGGAGGGGAGGGGGAGAGGAGAGAGCAGGATCGTGACAACTTTAGCTTGCACTGTTTCTGTAATTCTGTATTTTTCAATTACACTGTATTTTTTCCCTATACAATGTATATTTTCCATTTTAATATTGTTTAACTTGCACATTCTTTTTTGTCTTTTGAAGGTACATCTTTTTCCTGCTCTTGCCATGTGCACTTTATGATGCTTATGTTTGTTTATTGTTGTTTTTGTGAGCTGCTATAACATGTAAATTTCCCCAGTGTGGGATCATTAAAAACATTCTATTCCATTCTATTCTATTCTATTCTATTCTAACTGTGTCTTCCAGCTCCCAGGGTGCACCACTTAAAAGAGTCCCCAGTGAAACACACACTATTCATGCCCCTGGGAGGGTTGTGCTCTGGGTACATTGGTGCAGGGGGCTTGGATTTAAATTACAATATTTGTTATCTAAATTACTGTTATGTTTTGTTATTTATATCTAATTTATTTACCTTGGTTAATGTAAATATCTTGTTATGTTATCCAGTACATTTATTAGTATAATACAGGGGTGTCAAACTCAAATTCACAGTGGGCCAAAATTTTAAATTTAAGAAA
>JAFBJT010088138.1:32648-44860 GCA_016785325.1 Chascanopsetta lugubris
GGGGTGGGGATGGGGGTGGGGGTGGGGGTGGGGGGGGGGGCGGGGGGCAGTGGGTTATGGTCCGAGCCTGCAGGCTCTCCCGGGCCTCAGTCTGCTTGTTTTATTTGTGTGTGGTCTTTTCCTCCAGTTGTTGCGAATATTCCAACGCGTTCCGAGTTCGCCGAAGATCCTCCGAGTGCGATCGCTCTCCCCCAAGGTTCCACCGGACTGTTCCCGCTTTTGTTTTTTTTTTTCCGTTTTTCCCACTCCTCGTCTCCCGATTGGCACTTGTAATGAACGAGTCTTGGGGGCGAGTCCGAGGAGGCTCTGAATCCATTGTCGCAGTTCGCTCCTCTGTGGGCCGCCCGCCGCAGGAGGGGGCGGGCTTTCATTCATTCATCAATTTTGTTTACAAGTTTGATCATTCTTGTGTTGGGTCCATGCGCCGACGCTGTCCGAGCAGAGCAGGAGCCGAGACAGCCCACACCTCTTTAAGAGCTCAGTTTAGACTTCTTCGTCGGTGGCAGAGGTTCCTCTTTACTCTCCCCATCCTCGTCGTCATCCTCCTCCTCGTCGTCATCGTCGGGATAGTCTACCAGTCCCACCAGGCCTCCCTGACCAAGACCAGAGACAGGGTGAGTCTTTCAGTCATGCAATTAACGATTCATCTCAGCGTGTAAATCTGAATTCATGTTTATGAATACGTGCATCTTTAACTATGACTCGACTTGGCATCGATTTTGAGGCGGGCAGTTTCCTTGTCTTTCCGTTTGCCTCACTAATTGCTATTTAATTATTTATGATTTTTTTTTAAAACATGGGAATGGTGCAAAACGAACTGCCCCTCTCTTTCATCTGGATTGAATAAATACGAAAAAATAAAAACAACACGGATTGTGGGAGGTCTGTGAATGACATTTTCAAAGTCCGTGCTCCAAGTTTTTCAAATTCATCAGTGTTGTTGGAAGGAGAGCACACATTAAAAAATGAGGATCATCAACCGACACCTCCGCAATCAAGCGCGCGTACCTTTGTGGTTACAGTCGTGGTGGAGGGGGAGCTCCGCGCCCCAGAGCCCGGGGACCCTGGCGATCCCGGAGAGCCTGGGTTCAGTGAGGCAGATGAGGGGGGGCTGGATAGGCTGGTCTTATTGGAGCCGGAGAAGGAGAGTTTGAAGCTGGGGTTCTGTCGGCCCGACAAGCTCGACTTCCCAAGGACCTCTTTGTCCTCTGTGTCTTTCACTGTGGTCAGAGAAGGTTAAGTTCCTCGTCAATACTGAATCAAGAATCCGCATCTGCTGCAACGCAGCGGACTTTCACAGGACGGTAAACTGTTCTTTAATGGAACACACTTTCCCATACTTACACTTTTTCCTCTCCATGAATTTGCTTATAGGTTCCATTAGGTCTTCCTCGGTCTTCATCTTATCAGAGGGAGGGACCACCGCCTCGCCGTCCTCCATGTCGTCCTCGTCCGTGTTGAACCACATCTCCTCTTCGTCCTCCAGTGTTCGGGCGTCGCGCCGAAAGCGATGGTTTCGCAGGATGGAGCGCATGCTGCAGGACACCGCGCACAACTTAGCGGTTAGAGTGCACGGGATGTGCGCTAATTACATTTCAAATACCTTGGGAACACATACGTCTGCTGTCTTCTGTGCACTCAACGACTTATGTAACAACCAGTCTCGTATATTACGTAAGTCACATGCGGTGTCCCCAGATGACTTTCTGTCTTTGTTTTCTCCCGAGCACAGAATGTAACCGACACACATGGCACGTATACTGTGCAGCCAATCCAGTCACTGGGTCTGATGTCACGCTTGCCCGACATGACCTCATTTCACACAGCGAGTGTGATGTAATGCAGTTCAGGGGAGTGCAAGGTAAAACTACAGACGCGAATTATAGAGTTAGAAGAAAAAAAATATGAATGATGTATGTGTTCAAAAATACTCACTGACATGTGACTGGTGTCGTGATATATCTTTTATAAGCTTTTATAAGCATGGTCCTCATTGTGATTAGCTTGGACATGTTTCAAAAACGTTTTTAAACGGTGCAGTTCTACGTCTTTAGTATGTAGAATTACCTCAAAACAATGGTGCGTTCTGCTGGTTAGCCTAATTAGCTTGATATGGTATTAGCATCTCCACTCCAAAATGTTGCACCAGAACAAAACAGAAGCTTCCAGAGTACACTGCACACACACCAGGGGCAGGGGAGGAGGGGCCAACTTTGACTAGTGTGTTTACAAACACCAATGAACAAAGCCGACCTACTGTACCGTAAAGGAACCACACACAAAAAAAAAACCTAGCTTCAACTAAGCATGCGTCTCTTCATGTATAAACGAGACTTCATGTATAAACAGAGGACACTTGACTATCTTCCTTATATTGTTTGACACACTCTCAGATGGAGGACTGCTTCACTCTTTAAAGCATCATTCAGTGTAGTAGTGGTAGTAGTAGAAGTAGTAGTAGTAGAAGTAGTAGTAGTACAAGCACTACAGCAGAGAATGGTTTTCTCACCTATCCAGTTTGGGGTTGTCTTGTCTCTCTCGTTGCTGTTCATAACGCAGTTTTAGGCCTTTGAATGTCTGGACATAGTCCACGTCTTCCAGAGCCTTCCAGTAGTTCTCAACTATGTGAGCAGTGAGAGACTTCACATCCTCCTAGGAGCAACGGGAAGAAGAGAGGAAGAGAGAGAGAGAGAGAGAGAGAGAGAGAGAGAGAGAGAGAGAGAGAGAGAGGGGAAAGAGTGGAAGACAGGAAGTGTGGTTGAGAGTTAGAGCAGGAAAAGGATGAAAATAGGGGAAATAGGCAGAGGAGAAAAGGAGAGGGGAGATACCACCAAACAAGTTAATAACAAGTAATGAAATCAGTGGCATTTTGAGCAAATACAAAAACCATACCGGGTTTTGACATTTACGATGACAACAGTTGATCATTACAAAAATAAACAAAATGCCAAATGAAATGGAAGACAATGGAAACAAAGGCATGGCTGATCCTCAGAGGTTTCATGTTGCACAGGTTTGACAAGAAGCTCAACTCAAACAAGAAAAACAGCAATGGAATATTGCGCCACATAAGAAAGAAGTAAGAAAGTAGTTGGGAGTGAGAAAGTAATTATTCTTATTAGAACCAAATGAAATGATTCCACTGGTGGAAAAACAGCCAGTTTGAGGAGACACTCACCACACGGACGTACTCGAACATCTCAATGATGGCCGAGTTCATCAGATTGTAGCGAGAGCCGTTGTTGAGGAAGGCTTTGATGACGGGCTCAAAGAGAAAGTTCCTCATGATGTAGCGATTGTAGAATTCATCCTTCAGGCCGATGATCCTTCGCATGAAGCGCAGGGCACCTGGGTGGACGGACATTCAGATGCATTCTGAGCTTCAAAGTCTAAAGGTACGTTTAGTTTCTGTGTGTATGGACACAACTAGGACTCACACAGGGCCAGGAACGCGTGCTGAGAGGCAGTGAGCACCAGTACCCTCCTGAGAATGTCCTTGTTGATGATGTAGTTCTTGATGTGATAGGTGTGATGCTCCACACAGAACGTCAGCAGCTCCAAGATCAAAGCCAGCAACTGGGATGTTTGAAAGTCATCTGAGCGGAGAGGGAAGAAATACTTGCGAGTGCATGGGGAAAAACCTCGTCACACGTGCCTTTTCAACACCTTGAAGATATTCGGTACCTTTGCTAGGTTTCTCCTCTGTGGTGTTGGCCAGTAGAGGAGCCGAGAGGACGTGCATACAGTGCTTGTAGAAGAAGCTCAGGAACTCTGTCTTTTCCGTTTTCTGAAGGGGGGGGGGGGGTGGAGTTTCCAGTGTAAATAAGGGCTGACAGCATTCCCAAGCTCCGTTTTAGCAGCTCTACCGTGCTAAAGTCACGTGTATCCAATTGCAGAATTAATACATTCTTAACCAAGTGCGAGTATACAGTGACACAAACTCACATTCGCCGTGGCCATCATGTTCTCTGGGTCCACCAGAGTCCGTAGCAGCCCCATCAGTTGCACCGCTCCCCCCAGTTCTGGGTCTGTGTCACAGATCATGTGTTCGATGATCAGGTTGATCAGGAGAATGTCCTGGTGGAGCGACAACAGAGTGTTAGTTGTGGATATCTCGATAAGGATGCGTGGAAAATACACATTGTCCGTGTACTCACATCATCATTCTGCTGCGACTCCTGCATAACAAACTCTCGTACCATGGAGGGGTTGTACTCCACCAGATAAGAGAAGATATCTGTGGCTGCCCCGCGCACCTGAACGTCATCCATTCCCTGTTGTGCGAACACATTATATTAACTCACGATATATGTAAATCAAATCATCGTCAGTGACATTTCCACTTGAGGATCAACAAAGTCTGAGAACAAAATGTGAACAGACACAACAGTCAAACCCATTTCCCTTTACAGATCATTGTGTTTGGATCTCGAGATTTGCTGGTGTACATGTGTGTTCAAGAAACAAGTAGAGGTTTCAGCTGGAGCATGTGTCAGTGGCTCTTACACAATATTGGTTGTTTGGATTGTTTACTTGTGGTAACTTGACCTGGAATTGTTGTGAATCACTAAGTTAAATAGTTCACACTTTAATCCAAATAAAAACACGTGTATAATGTGCTTGAAGTGCTCGAGGGTTTGGTAGGTGTTACAGCAGTTGTCGAGGGATTACGCTTTCCATCAAAACAAAACCAGCTATGAATGAAGTCAAATTCGGTGTGACAATCTTTGTGTTAACATTGTGTGTCTACATCTAACAAACTTCAAAAGTTTTGAAAGGTAATTTAAGGCATTAAAATACCAATTAACTGCACTCACCAGTATGACCTCTAGTGCAGGTAAAATGCCCATGTTTGACAATGTCTTGAAGAAGGCGTCTCTGTTTTGAGGTTGTAACGTTTGCGAAAATGCACAGAATTCCTTTAGGAAGTTCACCTAAAAAATAAAAAAAACAAAGAAAAAAATAAACATATAGGGAGTAAAATATGAATAACCTGACGGGTCGATTGGGACCATGTGGCATACCAGTTCGTGTCTTTTGTCGTCTTCAGTAGCCTCGTCTGTGAGCTGTGCAAAGAGGTCTGTCAGAAACTTCTCATCATCCTGGCAGCAAAATGGAAGAGGAGATGAGAGGGTTTATCGCCATGTAGAGTGTTAACAAGTCAGGATGTCAAAAAATAAATACAAATGTAAAAACTCACAACAAGATCAGTGTTCTATGACCAACTGAGCTAAATGAAATTATTTCACGAAAGTACTTGTTAAACCTAAGATGGAAACAATGATCAAGACAAAAGTAGTACTCACCGTGTTTACAAATGACTCATTATAAAGAAGTTACAATGTGTCATTATATTCATAGTACAAACATTAACTCACTGAACTACTGCAGTTAACATTTAGAACATTTGCTGTGCATAAAAAGTTGAAAGGTTTGTGTGCTTATATTTAGGACTGAAAACTAAGTTGTATTTAGTGATGTGCATAATTCGGTACATCAAATATTATTTTATACTGTTAATTTGGGGTTAATGAAATTATCTGAGTGAAAATGGACAAACTTTGCATTTATTAAGTTTGACTTTACAACTTCACATGACAGCGTACCAGAGTCAACAGCGTGCCAGTTTCAGTTTTCCTCTACCGCAGCATAACTGATTTACACAACACTTCTCCATCTCTATGGAGACGGCCATACATAAACACTGCTGAGTTGACACAGTACAAAAACACAAAGGTCACATGACCATAAAAGACTAGCAGACAAACTCAGACAGGGTAAAGCACAATAGCCAAAAATAAAAACCTTTGCACGATGCTGCAATTACTGTAATTTCCCCATTCTCGCTGCATAAACACTGTTTTCAAAGATCTTCCTGTGTGCATTCTTATGAAATTAGAGGACTGTCTGTAAGGGTTCTTTGAACTAAGCTGATTTAAATTGACTGTATTTTCTGTGAGAAGGTGATTCACACACAAATCATTGAACGAACAGATGGAGATACCTTTCGCAGGCGACGTATCAGCCTATCTTACCTGTAGCATGCCCACTATCTCCACCTTGTTGAAGAAGATGAAGGAGTGCAGGGTGGACAGCATGTTTTCCTCAAATACAGAAGGCGTGGGCAGCACCATGTCCTGAATATACTGCACCCGATATGTCTGGTGTATTTTCTGACGTAGTTCAGGATCCGAGATGGGGATCACCTCCTTAAAGCGAGCTGTCTTAGTGAGAAACTCCCTGTGCCGCCGTGGCTGCGGGAGCGCCGGGTCGAACTCCAGACAACCAATGACGTCCATGATGCACTCTTCGGAGAACATGACCTCGAAGAGTGCCGTGCGATTGAGCAGGAAGATGCCTTTGATGATTTCGTACAGGTGGTGTAGTCCCTCTCGGTTCTCTAAATCCTCGCACACGCGGAACAGTTCCAGGAGCTTGCGAATGTAGCCCTCGTTCTCCACGGCCAGTGCCAGTTTCTCGCGCCGCAGCGGAGACGGGAGTGAGGACGCCACCAGCTCCGCCAGGTCCTCCAAACGAGTCAGTTCACATGGAGGTAACTCAAGACCCGGCGATGACATGTCATCGAAGCGCTCCTCCTCAGACTCGTCCACTACATCCTGGGTGATGTCCACTGACGGGTCCTTCCCCTGCACCTGGACAGCGAGACCAACACGAGGATGTAATGGTTGTAACACTGAGACACGCAACGGGAATGCCCAGCACATCCAATAGCAAATGCATACGCAGATGGAGCAGACAAACACACACCCACACACAGTCAAGTGCTCTTACCTGGCATATTTTCTCCCAGATTTCATCACAGCCAGCCTTCTCTTGGAAGCTGAGTGCCAGATCGTAATTCTCTGCCTCTGACCACACTATCAGTGTATCCTTTGGTGGAGAAAAACAAACCCACTGTCTAATCAGCACAAAGAGAGAGAGAGAGATCCATATTTCGAATAAAAAGAACATCACATCCTGATATACACCAACCTGTTGTTTCTGGTATGCTGTGTTGGGGTTGATTTTGGACTCCAGCAGCAGGGAACCTGTTAGGGTGGGAAGGTTCAAGTTTTATTTGTCATGTGAAAGTTAACATGGGGTCAGCAGCACGTACAGTGAATGGTGTTTAACGAGTTGAGACACATCAGCAATTATAGAAATGATGCAACACGGTAGAGAGAGCTGACAAGATCCAGTGTGCCAGACTCGCGTCAACATATTCCATTTCAATTTCACAACATTTAAATATCTAAGATTTGACTGATGTTTTCTGAATCTAGAAACGCTGTTTTCATTCCCTTGGAACTGGCCCTTTAAATGTACAATGCAGAGGGTCCCCTTGGTGGAGGTCCATAAAGGATAAACTAACCGTTCTTTTTAAGTTGTAATGACATCTGAAGGCTTCCTAGGGTTCTCAAGGAACCAGAAGATGAATATTTGAGGACGAAACTACAGAGACAGAGTCTAAAGGGAAGTTGCAGTGTCTACGATTTAGTGACACCAAGTGATGGGAGTTGTATGTTGCAGCTATTAGCTCATGTCACCCAACATGTGAGAGGACATGCAGAAGCAAACAGTAAAAAAAATAAAATACTCAAAAGGTGTTATATTAGTTCATGATTGGCCGCTGTGATCACAGTAGCATATCATGGGAGGCCTCCAACTTATGCTAACACAAAAGGCTCATTCTAGGAAAATGAAAACCACAGTTCATATACATGCATGTGATCATAGGCTGGAGTGCATTTTGATCATTTAACTTCAATAGATCCTTTGAACGTGGTATCCTATACATTGGACCTTAGGTGCACATTTCCAAGTGGTGAATAGAGAAAAAAGGGTGCATGCGTATATGAAGAGGAATGCTATAAATAACCACAAGTATCATTTAAATGGAATGGTGGGTCACGAGATTTGCTGCAACAATTGAGGGTTGCCTCGATGGATATGGGAGTAATTACATGTGGAAGGTTTGTTGCTAAAAAAAAAAAAATACACCACAGAAGAACTTGAATGGTGGCCACAACTCAACTATCCATCACATGGTATTGATCTGATCTCGTGCTGTTCACTGACCATCGCTTTCTGCTCGCACCAGCAGAGATGTGCCTTTCAATCGCTCCACGTAAGCCGAAGAGACGTGCCCGGTCCCACGGTCATCCCACTGTCTGTCCTCGTTGAGGGTATAGACTTTGACTCGTCGGCGAGTGTCCGTCATCCTGGCAGGTGGCGTAGGCGACCGGTGTTCCACCTCCCCGGACCCCTTTCCTCGGCTCTAGTTTGTCAGGGTGTCTGTCTCACCCGGTAACGCCACAACTCCACTTTTTCCTCTCCCACCTGTTCACCTCTACACTGCAGCACAGGCTTCACTCGAGTCACCGATCACCCAGACTTTCCAGATGGGGACAGCTGGGTGAATAAACAGTAAGAGTCCCCCGTCTATTCAACAGTTACAACCGCGAAAGGTGATTATTTTGGCGAGCTATCTCAAAACTTATGCGCCACACATAATCTGCTAACAGACCATTGTAGCAAGCGAACGGCGCTCACAGTGTGGAGGGCATTGACGTTTGCTGAAGTGTTAACAACCAAAACAAAGGCTGGCACACACCAATGAACTGCCAACATACACTCGTGTGTGCAGTTTTCAGACTGAGTTAAACTGTGACAACAACTGCCCCCCAAAACACCCTGCCTGCTTGTTAGTACAGTCTGTACGCTTGAGGGCAACGCTAGCCACTTGCGCTAGCTAGCTAGCAAGCTAGGCTACCGAGTTAACTAGTTAGCTTGTACGCTAGCTGCCAACGCTCCATATATTCAATGTTTAAACCGAACCTTGTGACGCGGAGTGACCAAACCCGTGTACCGCTAACATTATCTCGCACCCGCGCACCCCACACACCGTGTTAGACCAAGCACCAGCGGTTCTATTTGTGCGGGAATAATACGTCAGCTAGCTAGCTGTTAGCCGCTATTTCTGCCCCAAGTGTTCCGCCATGTTCTGGCTCGGGGCCGCGGAGAGACCACTCTCTCCATAATGGTATCCGTGCATCTCCAAAAATTATGCAAACCAACAAACTGTTGCCGTGTAATTGCTGCGAGGTTACGCCTTACATTATAACGCTATTCGCCATTCATTTCCGACCTCTTGCTCAGATAGTTGCTAACTAGTCCCCCCGTGAGTATTCAGCCATCTTGGGTCCCTTCACAGTCAGTACGGGGTTTCCAGCACAGCAACAACAGGGCAGCCCGCCACATTTAAAGAGACAGTAACACACAACACCGCCGACAGAATAATGCAAAAAGGGAGCATCCAGCACCGTTCAAAACCATGTGTTACAATTCTGATGCATAAAAAGCAAATAAACCCAGAAAATGTGTACATTTTGTGGAAAATGTATTGAATATTGCATGGAGACCAGTCAGAAAACAACTGTTTTATTCAAATCAAACATAACAGGGGTAGTTGAAATCAGATGCTATGCAAAACAAAACGTTAACAACATCAGTACTTTACATGATTCGAGGCTATACCGAAAAAAAACAACCCAAAAACAATTATCGCAACAAATGAAATATTGAAAGAAACAATCTGTGTTCTGTTAAATAGTGTGGAGTATGTGTCTTTAAAAAAAAATCACCTGCATTCAAAATCCACAGCATGTTCAAATCCAAGAGCCCAGTAAAGGTATAAAAAAAACTACTAAAATTATACGAAAAAAATAATGTTTTTATAATCTAGTCTCTGAAGTAGCTCACCTGGCTGGGATCCCTGGTAATCCTTCGCAGAAAGTCATGGGTGATCATACCAATTATTGTACCATACCATTTTTGACACGTTTGTAATCCACTAACTGAATCCTTCCTCGATAATGTAAACTGTACTGTTGACTTGAAGCAGTTATTGTGTTTTTTCTTTTCAGATATAGCGTTGTGCGATTGCGTTGTGCGTCCCTTTGGATAAAAGCACCTGCTAAGTTAATTGTAAAATGAGAGCATGCAGTCTGAAACCAGAGAATTGTATATGTTCAATTTTGGTTGGACTGTACTTAACTTGAAACTCTCGACATTTTCTATTGCTTCGTTTACTTGCTCCGTTATTAGTTGAATATGTTTGCTAGAATTACTATATTCAGTCTCCCCCCCCACAACACTGCTAGCAAAAAAATGTTTTGACTGCAAATGTTCGCATCACATATACATATAATCCAATAGTACAGTCATCTCTCAGAGGAAATCCCTCTGTTGATCTTCGATCATTGCATACACCCATAATGTCACGGTAAAACAATATGAAGTGTCGTACAACGCCATGAGTAGATGGCTATGGATATAAATTGTTAGATCGCCCCACTCTTACAGACTTCTATCCTCATGCTGTAACAAATATCTGTACGCTGTAAAGTATAACTCCATTTCAAAATACCACTCCGTCTTTGTAACCAGAACCTTGACCAATGTGTAGTATAATGTGAAAACCCACCCGTTATCAAACTGACAATGTTGTCCATGTTCACAGATCTATGAGATGCTGTGGAAATGTAGTGCAGTGTAAACTCCTTCCAGGTGTGTGGCAGGACAACCTGTCTCTGATGCCTTTATTTCGCCGCCTGCTGAGCCTGACGTCGCAGCAGGACGTAAATCTTCTCCTTGATCCAGTCTTTGTTGTATGGTTGGTATGTCTGCGTGTCGGCTCTGTACCTGGTCGAACAATTGAAGAGGGATCCGGTTACTGAAAGTGATCGTCACAGCCAGCGCGAGCACAGCGCGTTCGGCAGACAGTGGGGGTCATACTTACACAAGACAACTAAGATCCGCCAGGTCGTCGATGAAGTCAAACAACTGACTGATGTCGTAAGTGATGGACGGACTGTTTGGATTCATCCTCTTCAGATGCTCTTCATACATTTTGCAAACACCTGGAAGAGACAGATGTGCAAGCAAAATATATTCTCAACAAGGTCCAAACAAGACTTTACCTTAATATTCAAATACAGTATGTATTTATTTGTCTGCAAATTAAGTTGATTTTCATCATTTCAATTATGATATCCAAGCATTTTTCTGCTTCAATGGTTGTGGTGTAAATGTTGTAAAGGATTTAGGGACATCTAGTGGTGATGTTGCATGCTGCAGCTTGATGACCCAGTCTCTGCCTTTCCTAACCAGTATGTAGGAGAACCAATGGTAGCCTTCAGTTATCATTATAACACATAATGAATTTAATTTGTCCATTTTGTCTATAAAGGAGATGCAACATGGCGGCCTCTGTACAGAGGACCCTTTCAATATGGAAATACAACAATTCATCTGGTCAAATGATTTTGTAATGACTGAGACAATTCTCATCTTAAAGACTTGCACACTGAATCAATGTTATTTACTCAGCATCCTCTGAACTCAAAGTAAAGTCAAAGCATCAAAGAGATTTGTGAATGAGAAGCCGCAGACTCACCCTCCATACATTCATTCACTGACTCGTAGTCAGCGTATGTGCGGCCCTCGGGTCTCTTAGTGGGTTGGACGAGCAGAATCGTGTGTGACTGTGAAAACAGTGATAAGTAATGACCAGAGTGATCAAATATAACTATGTCACTCAAAACACTAGCATCGATGTCAAGCTTCCGCGCGTGTGACACACTGAGAATTCAACCAGGAGGCAAATGCTAGTTATGTTAGCAAGATTTCAACCACTAAAAATCACACGAGACTAATGTTGCACAAATATATAACAATTTATTTCAAGCACAGACCAAATGAACCACAGACCCATGGTTACAACCTGGCGAGTAAACAAACAAAACAAGTAGGTGAAAATCTATTTTTAACGGAGTAGTACACGCTAGCATAGTAGCTTCTTAGCTTAGCTATGATTGATTAAAAAGCAGCAAACACAGGCCTTTTATTCGCTCCGTATTCGTCAAGCAGAACATACGTACCATGTTTGAACTGACCGCAGATCGTATCGACTTGTTCGACGAAGAAAACTGCTCTAAAATACGATAAATGTGGCTTCACAAATCCCCGAACGATGCAGCTGTTTGAGTAAAAAATACACAACGGATATGAGATGTGCTCGTTTCCGGTTGTTGAGTAGGGCACCTTCAAAATAGAAACTCTGGTTTCAAAATAAGTGTCGTGAGTTCCTCTGGTGTTTTGGAACATTATTTTTTTTCTGTGGTGTGTTTATCAACACAATCTCTCCTTTA
>JAFBJT010088138.1:47855-73621 GCA_016785325.1 Chascanopsetta lugubris
AGAAGCTACACGTGAACAAAGGGTATTATATAGTCGTATACGGCTAAATGGAGATGGGTTGTTTTTTAATGGCATGCGGCCCAAGAGTGAGGTTAAAGCACATCACAAGTCTTTGTAGTAAACGAGATTTTGGTCGCAGCTGATCGCTTCGTGTAGTTCTTATCGCGAGATATTCGGGGTTTTATCAGGTGATAAAATGGCTAAATCCCGCCTCATAAATTAGTGTTGACCAGCAATGTAGCGAGATTAAAGCACTAATGAGCGATTTATAAAGGAATGGTCAGATGATGACGCCTTTGAAGGGTCCTGTGTAAGATTTGGCTACAAATCTCAATGAAACGTAACATTGTGAAATAGAATAGATGTTTTTATGAAACCCCCTTTTGACTTTAAATAGTAACTGGCTGCCTCAGTTCTTGTAAATGCATGAAAGTGAAATGTGAGGTGAGGGGTATTCAGGTTTTACCTCCAGATATCACGAAATCCTACACATTGTACCTTTACTTTCCAGTACGAGTCATGCTCTACAATACTGAAACGTACCCTTCACATGATACTCAGCCCTCCCCCTACCCACTGGTACTTACTCATTCCATTTTTAGTTAAATCCCTCCTCCCTTATGTATACCAATATATCTCACGCTCCACAACCGCTGTTATGAATGTGTGGTGTGTTAGCTCAGATAACGTTGATGATCTCACCAGTTGGTAATGGATTTCAAATCCATTTTGTGTTGACAAATACGTGGAGGGGGTCCGTGGAGATCTCTTATTTCCATTGATCACAAGTGAAAGTAGAGTCGTAACTAACAACTATTATGTTCAATTAATCCTGCTGTTGATTTGTTGGATCAATTGATAAAAGCCATGTTTTATCATTTCTAGCAGTTTATTTGGAAAAACATCTATTCCTCAACAATGGTCTTTCAGAGAAGTCGCAAAATTAAGAGTTAACGTGTATGCTATCGTGTATATGGTGCCCACATTTTAGGTAATGTGTGGCACCCTTTTAAAGTGACTTAGTCCATTTCCAAATTGGTTGTCAACTAATTCAATGATTGTATTTGCCAAATGTTTTTGCTGCCTTAAATGTAAGTGTATGGTTTAAAGCCAAAACATGCATCCTTTTTGTCCCTGTGAGTTTTACAGTATCCTTATCCAGTGTTTCCCTCTGTGTAGATTGCAGCTAAGATCGGTGGAGATGGTGTCCCTTTGAGCAATAACGGAGGAGCTGAGAGTTATCCCTTCTCGGCGCAGAAACGATCCTTGGAAGAAGCAGGTAAAAAGGAAAAACATCAGAACTTACAGACCCACATGTCTGTCCCTGTTTGATCATTAAGTAAGACCCACTTGTATTCTTTCTCTCAGATGAACCTGATGCCAAGAAGGTAGCATCACAGAGTGATAGAGATTCTGCATTGTGTACGTTGATTGACTACGTTGATCCTAATACAAACTATTGCTTAGCTCAGTCTCCAAATGCTCACCACTTGTCCTTCTTTTCCAGCTATTGGAGCTCAGCTGGCTGCGTTGTCACAGCAAAGGTATTCGGCCAATGTTTTTTAGAACCGCAATCTGTTTTTTCCTTACATTTATGACAGAAATAGGATTATTTTCAGTATATTCTAACAGGATTTTCTCCTTTTTTTTGTAGTGTCAGGCCCTCTACAATGTCAGAGGAGTGCAGAGTGCCCGATGCCATGGTTGGTCTCAGTGAGTACATGTTCATACATTTTGTCATTCAGACAGATAAAATGCCTTTGGCACTGTGCTACATGTGTTTGAACTTCAATCTAAGCACGTTTACTGTTGTTTCTAAAGTCATTGGCAGAGGAGGTGAACAGATCAACAAAATACAACAGGATTCTGGCTGTAAGGTCCAGATTGCTCATGGTGAGTTATATGCTTCCATTACACTCGCAGAATCAACAAATCTTTATAGGTTTTCCTGCTGCTCTTGAATGAACACACCTTTTTATATGAATTCACAGATAGTGCAGGACTTGCAGAGAGAAGTGTTTCTCTGACTGGATCACCAGATGCCATACAGTAAGTTGTTGTTCATGATTATATCTAAACTTTAAAAAAACAAAAAAACATTGCTGTTGGAATAGTTTGGTCACAGATGGAGAAACACTGACTTTTAGGGAAGATGCATTCAAACTGCTAAAGTTTATTATCAAAGGATTCGCCACCACAGTTTACTTTAAGCCTGAAAATCAGAAAATATTGAATAGCATGAAACAATACATTGTTTATTGGTGTAAAAGCAGAAAAGTTAAGTCATAGCTATTGTCTGTGCGTCTGCATAAATATATTTGATATGTGGCAATCAAGTCCTTAAAGGTCATTTATAGGTACAAGGGTTTTCACCATTATTCCCACAGTCAAAGTTAATGAAATGGAGAAGTTGCAAAATGTGTGAGAATTCAAAGACTGTTCAGAATTACGCCCTCTTCTTTCAGTGTGATGTCAAAGGGTTCAGAGAGACGGACCATGTAGCTAAGAGCGATGCAAAAACTCCTGAAACATTTTAAAATTTTGGTTTTAGATTTAGGTAACTCTCTAATAGGTTACAGTAATGTTACTATGCACTACTACAAGACAAATTAATTACATTAGCATTTTAATGAAAGTTAGCATAGGTTCTCTCATAGGTTTTTTTTTGCTATGATTTGCAATCTAAACACCAGAGATCACTCTTCTTAAGGGCTGCAACTAACGGTTATTTTGATAATTGATTAATCTGTCGATTATTATCATTTTTTCAATTAATCGGATTCAAAAAGCATTATTTTCCAACCGTTAATTAAAAAACATTACTGACAGTGCTAATTCACAGTGCAGAAAATCTCCAGAAAGTGCACAAACGGGTTGTTCCCTGAACATCCCATAGCTATTAAAATGATAATTAAAAAAATAACTAAATGGACTAACACAAAAAACACACATGTATTTTTTTTACATCTGCCAAATATATAGTGTTTTTTTTTTAATAAAGTGCACAGAAAGATGTATATTTTTGTTTATAGGGACCTGATCTGTTAAAACAGTGGTGCCCACACTTTTTTGCCATGCAAGCTACTTTTTAATAGGCATATATATATATATATATATATATATTGCTGTGTATATATATATACACACACACACACACACACACACGCATGCTGCTCTCAGTGCCCTCCGCTCTCCTGCAGAGCAGGGAGGGGGCAAAGTGTGCCTGAGTGAGCAGAAGAGAGAGAGAGGTGCGATGTTTGCCGGCGATCTACCAACACCGCCCGGGTCGATTGCGATCGACATATTGGGCACCACCGATATAAAATGTTATATGTCTATGCTCTCCTCTACCTCCACTTCGCTCCGCACTCAACTCAACTGAAAGAGCGTTGCGACTTAGTGAGCGACGTAATTATCGCGCAGCACAAGGAATCGATAATGAAATTCGTTGCCAACACTTTTAGTTATCGATTTTTATCGTTTCGTCATTGCAGCCCTACTCTACTTCATCAAAAAGACTGTACCTTTAAGCAAGATCTCTTAATTTTGTACATTTAATTTGAGTTACAGCTGCTAGTACCTCCTGTATGAGTGAGAGTAGTGTAATCCATCAACTGTAACCATTTAATTCTGATTTAGCTTTATTTTCAGTCATTCATCATTCCCCTTTTGATTTGCCATTAGGAGAGCCAGGGCACTTATAGAAGACATAGTGTCCAGGGGTCACGAGTCCACCAACAATGGGCAATCAGGTTCCATGCAGGAGATGATCATCCCTGCAGGCAAGGCCGGCCTCATCATAGGCAAAGGTGGAGAGACCATCAGACAGCTGCAGGTGAGAATCAGGTTGGCCTGTCTGTAGAAAAACAGACACAGTTACTGCACGAAAGCCCACACATCAAAGGCACATAACATCACAGGCACATCTCTTACATCATGACAAGCTGTTCTATCCTGTAGATCAATGTCATGGAAGTTAACATTAGCGCCGACAGCTAACCGTCTTCTCTTGGAATTCTCTGCTTGGACTTAACTCTCGAAACTCATTCCGCACGTAACTGTGCTAGCATTATTAAATTTCTTCTTTAACCAATACTCTGGCCGGAATTGTGGCTCTAGTTGGTGACATAGACCATCACATTGACGAGGAGCTCTTCCTCACATTTTGGCCCTTTGAGCTGGATTTGAGTCACTGCTATGCAGCCAGAATCTGCAGAGGAGTTGCGGTCCAAGAGACTTCACCGACGTACCCCAACCCATCCAGACGTTTGTGAGGTAGCCCCCCTCACCCTCCAGAGTCCTCCTGTAGCACCACCCATACGGCGGCAACAAGACACAATTGGAGATACCTTCCGTGATGAGTGCACCTGACTGGAACGCACACTCCCGGGCCCATCATCCATCATCATGGCAAACTCGGTCACTGCTGCACCCAGCACCTTTGGCCCAGCGATGGCCGCTAACACCCCAATAACAGCTGCAGTCACTGCTGTGGCCCCAGTCCCAACTCCAGTGAACAGCCCACTGGCGCCTAAGGCAGTGAAGACTGTAGTTCAGTTACTGCTGCCAGCCACACCCGCTCCAGCCCCAACGGAAAGTCGTGCGATTACCTATGCACCATGTGGTGACTGCATGACCCCAGCCAACAGCCCCAGAGGCACCAACAGTACAGACCCTTGACCTGGCCACATAACAACTTATTTGCTGTAAACCTTTCTGCGAGCTTCTGGCTTTATACTGTAGTTGGTGACTCGGACCATCACATTCACGAGGAGCTATTCATGACAGTTACTTATTATTCTCATTATTCAAGCTAATGCATCACTCCTTCTTATTCCTAGGAGCGAGCTGGAGTCAAAATGATTCTCATTCAAGATGGATCCCAGCCACCAAACGTAGACAAGCCCCTGCGCATCATTGGAGACCCCTACAAAGTGCAGGTACGCTAAGTTATATGGAAAAATGCTGAGCTCCTTTTTCTCATTTCTCACATTTCACCTTGAGTTTTCCGTCATGCTTCTTTTGTAGCAAGCGAAGGAGATGGTCAATGAGATTCTCAGAGAGAGGGATCACCAAGGCTATGGGGATAGGAATGAATATGGATCTAGGATGGGAGGAGGCGGAGGAGGAGGAGGAGGAGGTGGTGGCGGCGGCATTGAGGTATGAAATGTTTTTGTTTTATGAAAAGCACAGTTTCAGTTAAACATAGAATTATGACTAATGCATTTTAGATCCAGTGGTTTTCAGCAGTTGTGACATTCTCATTGTATTTTACAGATTGCTGTGCCCCGCCACTCTGTGGGAGTTGTTATTGGCCGCAGTGGAGAGATGATTAAGAAGATCCAGAGTGATACTGGCGTAAAGATACAGTTTAAACCAGGTGAACTTTTCAAATATGTTGGTCACTTAGAGCGAATGGTCATTTTTAATTATTGTTCTTTGTTTACTGAGAATCACTGTCTCTTGTCTGCCTTCATAAGTCTACATGTCTCTGTTGTTCTTGTACAGATGATGGCACAGGTCCTGAAAAAATAGCCTATATTATGGGCCCGCCAGACCAGTGTCAGCATGCTGCCTCAGTCATCACTGAACTGCTACAGAGCATTCGTGCCAGAGAGGAAGGTGGGCAGGGGGTAAGTACAGAGATCATGTTGTTATAAGTGTTGCTTTTGATGTCTCTGTCGATGACAAAAGAACCAGACAGAGAGTGTTAAACCTGTTTTTTTCCTCAGGGCCCCTCAGGTCCTGGTTCAGGGATGCCGCCTGGTGGTCGAGGGCGAGGTAGAGGTCAAGGTAGCTGGGGTCCTCCTGGAGGAGAGATGGCCTTCTCTATTCCAGCACACAAGTGTGGGCTTGTGATTGGCAGAGGAGGCGAGAACGTCAAGTCCATCAACCAACAGACTGGTGCATTTGTGGAAATGTCTCGTCAGCCTCCACCAAATGGTGACCCCAACTTCAAATTGTTCACCATCCGAGGGTCTCCACAACAGATTGATCATGCAAAGCAGATGATTGAGGAGAAGATCGAGGTTTGTCCAAGTGATGTGCAGAGCAGACAAAAAATACAGCTCAAACTGTTGAACCAAGAAGAATATTTTTCACTTGTATTGACTTTTTTTTCTATTTTATTTTTATCAGGCTCCATTGTGTCCAGTGGGTGGTGGCCCTGGTCCAGGAGGCCCAGGGGGTCCAATGGGTCCCTATAATCCCAATCCATATAATCCAGCACCTCCTGGTGGTGCTCCTCAGTAAGTAACAGCCATAAATAGCTTTTATAAATTGTAGTGTTGAATTTTCCTGATATAAACAAGCACTTTATTATGCACTTAAATCTGTCCCATCTCTTTCTGCAGTGGCGGTTCACCTGGTGGTCCACAGTACGGTCCACAGGGATGGGGAAACACCTACCAGCAGTGGCAGGCCCCAGGTCCACATGACCCCAGTCAGTGTTGTTTGTTTTGTTTTTTTCTTCCGTCCTCCTCACTTTTGTGTCTTCATACTTAATCTCAAAGGCTGCTGCTTTGCTGATTTATACAATTATTTCTTTTAGATAAGGCCGCAGCAGACCCAAATGCAGCATGGGCAGCATATTATGCACAGTACTACGGCCAACAGCCAGGGGGTGCCATGCCAGGCCAGGCTCCAGGAGCTGCCCCAGCAGCAGCACCAGGAGATCAGAGCCAAGCCGCCCAGGCCCCAGGAGGTCAGCCAGACTATACCAAGGCCTGGGAGGAGTACTACAAGAAGATGGGCATGAGTGAGTGAGACCTACAAGAAAATGATTGATACAGTGCATTTGGAACAATCAGATGGATGGTAAAGAAACTGGTAAAAACACAAGTTACATGGCAGATGTGATCAATTATTTTTGTCTTTATGTGCTCTTTCTTCAGCTCAAACAGCAGGAGGAGCAGCAGCAGCAGCTGCTCCAGCTGCTCCAGCAGCAGGAGGAGGAGGAGGAGGAGGAGCAGCCGCTGGAGGCCAACAGGACTACAGTGCTGCCTGGGCCGAGTACTACAGACAACAGGCTGCCTATTATGGACAGGGAGGGCAGGCTCCTGGACAGCCAGCTGGTCAACAGCAGGGACAACAGGTAACACTGATGATGATGATGATGATAATAATAATAGTAATAGAGAGCTTTAATATTTTGTTATTACTAATGTCTAGAGCCATAAACCCTTGCCATTACAATATGTCTTGTATTTACAAATGAATTTTAAAGGTGGAGGTAGACTGTTGATGACGTCAGACTGCATGAACATTTTCTCTTTGTCTTTTCAGGCCCAGTAAACAAATGGTTTGCTCTGTTGGACATTTGTGATGGTTCTCTGGACTTAACTTTTCTGATGAGAGATCTCCCTTTTGGATTAAATAAGACACGACCCTGGTTGACTCATCCACCCTGATATTTTGATTATTTCAAACCTTCTTGTTTGTTTTCAAAGTTGAAGAAAGGATAAAGGGAACCCATTTTGCTCATGTATTGATCAAAGCACTACTTGAGACTGGTCATTTTGCCCCTTCACCTCACCCTCACCTTGTAATACATCTGATAGATTATTTTTAATGTGAAATAATCCACAATTTTCTGCATCTCAATACTGACTCACATTTTTAATGGTTCCCCCTTTTGTTTTCCTGAGGGTAAAAACTGTCAAGCGGTATTTTGATTATATTCAGAAATTGTGTTTGTAAGGAAAAAAACAGTAAATTGCAAATTTCTTGTCTTTTTTTTCTTTAATTGACTAGATACTCGTTTTTAAAACTTTTTGTTTTACATTCCCGTTGTTTAAGTTACAAGTCTTTTCCTGCCACCACAATTTCTTATTTTAATTTTATTTGTTGTAATTATTTTTCACAGAGGTTGGATGTGTGTCTGTATACAGTGTATGCTACTGAATAGGAATATGTGTGGCTGTAATAAGCACTGTTGTGGGTTGGTTGGGTGTGTGTGTGTGCGCGCATGTGTTTCGTGTGTGTTTGACTGCCCTCTGTTTAAATTGTGCAACATCATGTTTGGAAGATTTTTTTTCTTTCTCTCTCTGGTAGATTATGTTATTGTATTCTGATTTTTATGTTATTTTTTACAACTTGATTTTAAATACTTACAATAAAAACATTCAAATTGCACCTGTGGTCATCATCAGCAATGTGTGTTTTTAAAAAGCTGATTCATTGTGGATGATCTGCAGAGATGATGAAAGAATGGAAGCCTAATTATATTTCTGTGTGTGTGTGTTTCGGCTGCCGGACGTGACTCGGTGAATACAGTTGAGGGGTCTTGGCGTGGGTCCTCTCTTCCTCCTCTACAGTGTAAGCTCTGTCTCGTTATACCTTTTTGTTTTGGTTTTGATCGATGTGTTCGCCGGCGAGTGGGGGCAGTCTCGTCCGGCCCGCGGACCAATCAAGACTCTCCATCTCCAAGGAGCGGACAACGGTGTGGAAAGAGATGGCGCCCAGCTCGAAATCCGAAAAGGACGATGGCAAACAGAAGGCTCAGAGAAAATGCAAAGACCATGTCGTGAAGCTCCTCATGCGGGGGAAGGTAAGCGTGCAAAGTGCCGTTCATTGTAAGTGACTGTTTCGGAGAAAGCCGCCTGGCTTTCGACTGGAGCCTAGCTATCGGCTAACTTGGTGGCTAACTTACCCCAGCAGCTAATGGCTACAAGCTTGCCTTTTAGCTAATGGTACAAACAGTAAAATTCCCACCCTCTTTCGTGTACCACGTCCCTTGGTAATCATCGTTGTGTTTGTTGATGACGTTTTAGACTGTAATCCAATTTACCTGTGACTGCAGGAGCATGCTAGCCACGAAAGCTAAAGGTAAATTACATTTTAAATGGCTCGGACGTTAGCTTCTGCTAAACCTCAAATGGAGAACTCGACGTCTCATTAAATGAACCCCAGCCCTGACATTTCATGTTGTATACACAAACCTTATAGAAACGTTCTGCTCCTGTGCTCCTGTCCGTTTATGGTGAGAATTGTAGGGAATTCACAACGACTAGCTTCTGTTCGGGGTCACCATCTGTGATACAGGTGTTGTGTCTTTGACCCACATTTCACTGCTTCATGCTACATCACGCAGGTGTCTGTAATCTTTTCTCCATCTCTGTCCTCCATGCTGCAGCTGTCAGGTCAGTTCTCCCAGCGCCTGTTCCGGAAGCTCCCACCTCGAGTGTGTGTCCCTCTGAAGAACATTGTCAGCGAGGAGTTCCTGAGAGCAGGGTCAGTGTGTTTAACAAGTGATCGAACGGTTTTATAAACAATGTGTAAATGTGTTACATCATGTTAAAGGTGGAGTATGTAAGGTGTCGGCCATTTTTGTCACTTATGACGCTGAACGTTAGTTTTCATATACTACGGAACAATGGCATACTGACATGTAAATCAATTTATAAACTTTGTTTTTTAGTTTTTTCCCCATTACCCGTAAATGAGCCCATTAATCTATATTTACATGAGGGGTGGGTCCTCTCTATGGGGGCTGATGTGTTTTTCCTGTAGCCCAGAGTGGATGTATGAAACCATTTTTGAGCTTTTTAGACAATAAGTCCACCATAGCTTCTCCTGCATGTTAGGGTGGTGATGAATACAACATGCAACGTCACCTCTAGTTGTCACCAAATCTTACACGATGTACCTTTAAAGGTCCAGTGTGCAAGGTTTAGGTCAGAATCTACAGAATCAACTATTGACAGTTAATTCTATGTGTGTGTGTGTGTGTGTGTGTGTACAAACAGAGTGGCCAAACTAAATTCCCTTTGAGTTTAATAACTGAACTCAATGGATCTCCAATATGCTTGGGAGGAAAGGGTGATGGAGGTTTAGCTGCAACATGCAACTTCCCCAATAGGTGGAACTAAACCCTACACATTGAGTCTCCAAGTGTATCGGATTAGTTTCTAATTAGTTGCTGTTGGCACAGCATTCACATCTATTCACTTATCCTGATAAATACTATGTTACTATGTCTGCTCACTCTGTTTCCTCTCTGGATACAGACACATCTTTCTGGGCTTCACCAAATGTGGCCGCTACGTTCTGTCCTACACCAGCGACTGTGGAGAGGATGATGACTTCTCTTTTTATACCTACCATCTCTATTGGTGGGAGTTCAATCTGCACAGCAGACTCAAACAGGTAAAGAGGTGCCCAGTATGTTCTTATCAACTGATCACTATGCAACTACACAATGACATCCCGAGTGTGGATGGAGCTGGTGTGCTCGTCGTGTCCGTCACCTGATATCCGCTTAATGTTTTCAGGTCCATCACGTGCGTCTGTTTGCTGGGGAGGAAATCTACAGTGACCTCTACCTGACTGTGTGTGAATGGCCCAACGACCACTCCAAAATTGTCATCTTTGGTTTCAAGTGAGTGATAAACAAATGTCGTCGTCTGACTCAGTTGTGTTGTTGCTCTTTACAAATTCTATGTGTGTGTGTGGGGGGTCTTCATTTTGTAGCACACGCAGTTCAAGCTCTGTTCTGATGAACCTGATGATGAGTGATGAGAACAACAGAGATATATACATCACCATTGCCTCCATGCCTCCTCCTAAACCATGCTCTCACTGCTGCCCAGTTCCTTCAGCCACCACCATACGCACAGGTAAACGCTTCCATCCAACTCACTGACACACCCCATACATGCACCTCACTGACTCGGCCCCTCTCACCTGGTCTCTTGGTCTCTTCAGGGAGTGGTGAGTGTCTCGAGCACGGCTATGTGCTGAATAGCAGGTACCAGGTGGTGTATCCCTTTCCCACTTTCCAGCCGGCTTTCCAGCTGAAGAAGGACCAGGTGATATTGTTGAACACAAGCTACTCCCTGGTGGCCTGCGGCATCTCTCTCTGCTCAGGTGAAACACACACACACACACATTGCGCTGTCATTGTCAGTTGTCTTTCACCTGCGAATCAACTGTGATATATCAACTGTCAGTCATATTGACCTGGACCGGACACAGGAGTGTGTGTAGTGTGGTTCTGTCAACGTGCCGCACTGATTGAAAGAAAAGGACCAATTTGCTTATCTCTGAATTTCTGTCGTTGTTTTGCAATAGCCGGCGTGGCACATGGCCAGCAAAATAAATGGGAACCTCAGCTGCTCATGGGTGAAAGGACGCATGTGTCAGCTGTATTTGTAAGAGCCTTCAAATCGCTCCGGCTAGTTGCACTGCTGTGGTGCAATCGGCTTCTAAATTCGGCTTCCGAAGGATTTATCCCTGTCCACGAGAGGAACTAGTCACAGCAGTTTTCTTTTCCAACCCTCATGTTACCATCCTTAGCAGCCCAAGATTGACAGATACTGTTGGGCTTTCTGTAATTAAGGTATCTATCTTTTGTGAAGCACCTTGAGGTAACGTGCGTTATGATTCGATGAGATATAAATGAGATGACGTGACTTGACAGCTCAACCAGGCTTTGTTCATGTTGCAAAAGTTTCATCTCAACAGAGGGCTCCAACAATGTCGCACTGTTGTTTCCTGCAGGTAAGCAGGGTCAGTCTTCACAGATCCTCTACACAAAGAGAGCAGCGTTGTCGAGTCAAGCATCAACATCTCTGTCCTCCACCTCCTCGGCCTCTCCCTCATCGCTACCTCAGGAATCTCCTGAAAGTCAGTTGTCACCGAGCAGAGCCGATCCAATCCCATCGCCCCCGAGCCAGTCCCAGGCAGCCGTGAAAGCCCGGGAGTTTGCGGCCGACCTCTTCCGGCGGGCCCAGGGAGGAGGAGGAGGAGGAGGAGGAGCAGTGGGGAAAGAATCTGAAGGCCAACAAGAGAGGAAAAGTGATGGTGTTGAAAAGGAGATGAAGCAGACACCAGGGGACAAAGGCATTACTGGAGAGAGGCGGCGAGAACAGGGGAGGGATTGTAGAGAGAGGAGAGAGGAGGAGAGAAGGACTAGTTTACCACAAGCATCAACGTCCACCGTTTGCCCAGAACAAGTGCAATCTCCCGCATCCTCCTCCTCCTCGCCCTCATCCCCTCCGACCCCTCCCTCATCCCAGGAGCACGGACTCTGTGAGCCCGGATATGTCAACTACTCACAACTGCACTACCGCCTCCACCAGCCCGGGGCAGTGGAGCAAAGCACTGGAGGTGACACAGAATGAGCGACGAAATCTCCGATGATTATCAGGCCGCATCTAAAGCTGCTGACCAGCGCCTCTTTGTCCTCCACGTGCAGGTTACGAAGACGATAAGGTCCAGCTGCCTTTCACAGTGACGGATCTGAAAGGACGGAACCTGCAGCTGGTCACTGGGCCGTACAACGGACAGGTGAGCGTCGGTGATTGTTCCCAGCGTCGTCTCAACCGTTGTGTAATTGGAAGAGGTTTGAAGTGGATAGAAGCTGAAGGCAGTTTGTCCTCCAGCTGTGGAGTGAACCAATCGCACACACTAAGACACGTTCACTACGGAACATGTCCTTAGGCCTGGAAGACCTCCCTCAAAACGTCACCTGTGTTGATGCCTTTGTTTGCTGTCAGTGCACCGTGGTTTGAACCTGTGTCTTCTCTCCCGCAGAGCGTTTGTGTGGAGCAGCTGACTCTGGACTTTGAGTATCTGATCAATGAGGTGATCAGGAACGATGCTGCCTGGGCCTGGCAGTTCTGCTCCTTCAGTGACTATGATGTCGTGATACTAGAGGTCAGTACTACTCGTGTATATACAGTGTTCTCTCCGCCACATCACGAGCATCCGCGCGGAAACATTCATAGTTTCCCCGACTTGTTCTCGTCGATAGTTTTCAGCCCTCAAGGACATTGTTTGAAAAATGTGTTTGATGCGGGACAGGTGTGTCCAGAGACCAACACCGTGATGATCAACATCGGTCTGCTGCTACTGGCATTCTCCAACTCAGACGAGGAGCACTGCAGGTATTTATCGTCCCCCTCCTCTGTTAAACTTTGCTCATGAACATAACTTTTTTTTTTTCAGCCTCCTGTTTTTACGAGTCTTTGTTATCAACAATCATGACTGTCTGGTTTTTCTAGGCCAAACACTTACCATTCCAATCTGCAAGTCAGCTGGGACCTGACCACGGGAGTGTGTTGCACTGTGGGCGTGGGTGACCTTACAGAGGTTAAAGGTCAAACCAGGTGAGGAACTTCTTTGATACTTAATTGCCAAAACTCATGCAAATACAATGGAAATTCCCTTTTTTCTGCAACATATGGTACAGAAATATTAAAGTAAAAACTGCCCATAATATTGCAGATAGTCTCAGGAATATGTGTAGGAGGTGTTTGAGGGGTGTGTTTGTGTGAAAAAGTGTGTTTTCCACCCAGTTTATCCACGGGATGTTTGTTGTCGAAGCTGGGATTTGACTTGTGTTGTATTGAAGCTGTAATTGTGTGTGTCAGTGGGAGTGTGTGGAGCTCTTACAGGAAGTCCTGCGTGAACACGGTGATGAAGTGGCTGGTCCCCGAGAGCAGCTCCCGTTACATCAATCGAATGACCAACGAAGCTCTACACAAAGGTGAGTTACCTCGAGAGTCATGCATGTACGTCCTGTTCAGGCCCGCGGCTGATTACTCAGAACATGTTCAAATTCACCTGTGACCTCTTGTGATCAGGTGTCATTTGGCTGTTCTGTTTGCTTGTAGTCCGTTCAACCAGTCACATGATGTTGGTATTTTGCCAGTCTGACTTTACAGATGTTTCTAGTAATGCTTTTATCCGTCTGTGTGATGTGTATATACAATCTGTAGATTCAATGTAGTCACTGTTACTTTGAAAGGTCCTGTGACTGTTAAACTGTATGTATCATTTGCTGTCTGTACTTGAAGACGACATGTTTTCACTTGAAAAACTCATTTCTCGCTGCCTGTAGAGCCTGTAGACTATTCCATAAGTAGAAGACTCCCCACTATTTACAACCAGAGTAGCTGACATGGTGGCATAACTTGAGTAAAGCACCGTACTCCGGCTACTTTCTGTTCTTGGGATTCAGAACAACCCAGAGAAGCCTCCATTTCTGTTAAGCGGGTAGTTGAAGCTTATTGCACATTAAGTGTGTGTAATGTTTGATGTTGCGTGAGCGGAACGATGAACTGTAAAATCAAATCATTGCAAACTGTCATTTGGTTCGCGTTCATTCTAATCTCACTGTTGCTCTCGTTCGCAGGCTCGTCGCTGCAGGTGCTGGCAGACAGTGACCGATGTACCTGGATTGTGTTATGAGGCGAGAGGAGTTTCAGGAGTCCTGAGTATGCAACACAACGTTACTCTGAGAGGCTGCACACAGGTCAAGTGGCTGTGCTTTGGTAAAATGTAGTTATACATGTGTCAATGGAGACGTAACCAGGAACGCTCTCGACGAAAAACTGTTAAGTTGAAGGTTTTTTTCAGTTATTGGTGACTTGTGTTTAAATTTACTGATTTCATATTTCTTTATTAATTGTGTACTGTATTATTCCAAGCACCAAAACCAAGAGCTGGACTGAACAACTTTTTTTGTTTTTATACAAAAAGATGAACTGTTTTGTGGTATGAGTGTTGTTTTTCATGTGTGTCTAAAACTGAACGTATGCAAACCTGTGTGTGTGTGTGTGTGTGTGTCTGTGTGAGCATGTTTAGTGTTAAACGTCTCTCAGAATCTGAACCTGGACAAGTTCAGCTTTTGTGTCCATTTGTAAGACTTCAGTATTTACATTGAGACAAAATGCATCTAATTCACCCGACTCCATTGTTTTCTTTTAAAGCTCCCTCATGGAAGAGGAGGTGTTTGTTGGAGTCGTCCGTTCCATTATTTTACATTACGCTGTTTGTTTCACAGGCATGAAAGTAAGATTATTTTTTGTTGAAATATCTTTTTAAATAAAATGTTCTACAGATTCTCAAAAGATTGGCTTAGAAATTATTTTGTGGTTAAACTTAACCATGTATGAATGCCAATACATTCATGCTGTTTACTTTGGACCATTAGGTTTGAGTTGTCACTACATTCATGGGTTTGAACTCTGTGAACTTCACCTGCCATCTGAAGTCAAAATGTCTGCTGTGGGTCCAACAGTGGTGCATCATGGGAAATGTAGGTGCCAGTGGTTTCGGGGCACACTAGATCTGTTCAATGCCTAGGCCCCCCAGTTATCTCTGGCTGGGACCTCTTGACAATCCTCCATTTTTTTTCTCCCCATTTTTCCACGTCTTCCTTTGAAATCCTTAAAGACCTTTTAGCACCCCCTGGTGGCCTCTTTGGAAATCACTGCACTAGAGAGTAACCGTTAAGGTGTCTCCGGTGGAAAAATCTGTTGGAGCATTGTTGTTTAAAGCTTCCTTTAAAAAGAAATTGTGGCACATGCTTTGAGAGCAATCACATCTTTTTAGTGAACAGTGAATTTAAAGCTACGAATGTCAATCACAGGTTTGGGTACAAAGGTCTTCAGAATAACAAGCAGAGAAGCTTTTTTTGATATTTATGAAATATTTAGCAGCACAGACGAGGGACAGAATCTAACACACATCTTTTGTCATGGCGACGGTGCAGTCGAGTCGGTCGATTTCATTTTCAAAGCAGGTTTTGTTCAACATTCACCGTACGATTAAATACACCCTCATTCCTATTTAGTGCTCTTTGGTGGGATCTTGAAATCGGATCGTCAAGCTGCTGGTTGAGCATCTTTGTAAATTTAGAAAGTCAGCCACCACATTACCATTCTTTTCTCTTCATCACTAGCACAATACAAATATAGTTGAAAACTCTAGAAGGTGGACACTGCACAACAAGTTTCTTAAGGCAATAATGGTTAACAACCTAACAATTTGAGTATGACAGAGTTCACAAAAGGTACAGAATATAGGTCATCTTCAATATACATAGAAATCTGGAAAATAATATTCTGCTCATACAAATACAAAAACTGTGGGTGGTACATCGAGCTGGTACAGATGTTGCCATGGTTTCGGTGAAGTGAGTCTTGGATAAGCTTTGGCCTATGGCTGACTTCTGTTGCAGTGTTATTGAAAGGGTGAACATGGGAGGGTGGCGTCGCCCGTCAAATGGATGGATGGATGAGTGGATGGATGGATGACAGGCAAACTGGGTGGACTCATCACAACAAAGCTTGGCTGTCCCCTACATTTATTTTTTTTTTTTAACACCTGACTAACGTTCATGACAACACTGAAACCACTTCACAGGACCGTCATTTATTAATCCACCGATACAGAATAGATAGAATACAAGTTTATCTTCTTTCTTTTATCTTTTTAATCCAGGGATGATAATCCCGCAAAGGCACAGGATATCAATTTGTTGGCCAAATTCATCTGGAGCGATATAACAAGAGTCAAATATGGCATCCACAATTAGCTGTGAATCACATGATCCACAGCGCAGTATCATTCCAGATGCTATTCTGAGAAATGTATCTTTTTTTTTCTTCTTTAAAAAAAATCGTACGTATTGTTTATGTTTGTGACTGTGCTGATCGATAAAGTCCAGCTCCCCTGCATAGTCACTGCTTTAAAGGGCAACGTGTTAGAGAGAGTTTTGCTATAAGAGCTGCTGCAGTGGCCTCACCTCTCCACAGCAGGCCGGTCAGTGGTTTTAAGGCAGGGCAGCAGGGAGGAGAGAACACTGTATAAACTGTCCAGGCTGAACAAGAGCAGACACTGACCACTGCACAGACACAAGAAGGCACAGGGAAGGATTGTAAATGATCGGGTGAAAAAACCAAAAAAACAAAACGATGGCGGCAAAACACATAATTGGCAAAGCGCTCTCCTGCTGTTCTCACGCCCACCACACGACCACACACACGACATGGCGTCAGATTGAAAGCAAACGTGGACGTGAAGTGTTAGCGTTAGTTCCTCAAATGATGGGCTAAGGTGTGTGCAGGTTTAAAGTCGTCCTGGGCTGCTTGACGGGCGGCTCCATCGAGTCGTCGGCGTCCACCGCGCTCAGAGAGCTGGACTGCAGCACCAGGTCTCCGCCCTCGTCTTCGCTCTCCTCCTCCTCATCCTCTTCCTCCTCATCTGACGGAGGGAGAGGACGGTGACACCACCGTTAGACAACGGGCACAACTGCGCATGTTTGCAAAGAGAGGCACGCTTGCTTTACCTTTCTCCAGGTCTGGAGAGATTCTTCTCTTGGTGGTGCTGGCGAACTGTAACACACACAGAGCAGATCGGACATTTATGCGCGTGAACGCGGCGTCTGTCGAGAACACGTCAACAACACACGCGTCTCCTCTCCTGTGCTGATGCTCCGGAGCATCATCATGAGTTCCAGGTTGTACGGTCCCTTCTTGTGGTGTGTGGGTGTGAGGGGCAGACTGCAGTTAGAGAACCCTTCATCCTGCCTGGTTCATCTGCAGTGACCGTTTTTAAAGGCAGTGTTTTCTATTAAGATAAGGTAATAACATTTGGATATTACTAATCTGTATGTGCTTAGAACTGTTAAAGGGGCATCATGCACATATTCTGTGTATAGAACCCTTTAATGTGAATACGTGAACAGGCTGTTAAATAAGCTGAAAAAACATTACCTGACGGCTGCCTGTATTGCCCACTGGTTATGTTTCCCCAGAAGGAACCATGTCAGTGTGATATATGATGTTTGGTTACCCCTCAAGTGCCAGAGGTTCTGTAGCAGCAGCAGCAGCAGCAGCAGCAGCAGCAGCAGTGTGTCAAAGCTCAGTAACTCAGTCAGCAGACTGTCTTGTTATGCGATTCCACCCCTGCACTCACTTCTCTCTTTTGATCAACTGTCTTGAGATTGTATCTAGAACATGTCCAACTTGCGCCCTAATGTGACACTGCACTCCACTGCACCATGAATTAGTGAGCGGTTCTTGAGAGTGGTGTTCCACAGACAGACGGGGTGTTCTTCAAATGAGTGACATCATGTGGGCTCATACCTCTCCCATCACAGCAATGGGTGTCTCTCCTCGAGCCTGGGCCACCCTGTGCTCTATCAGGTAGTACATATACTCATCGTACAGGAGGCGGATCAGGTGAAAGGAGCCAAAACTGGCAGCGCTGCGCAGAGTCAGGTCCCGGATCACCATAGAACTGGTGAGTAAGCAGAAGAGTTGCACAACATCCAATGATCAAACTCTTTGCCGTCGTTTAGTCCGTCGAAGAGACGCTTTTCTTTCCCTGCTCACCTGTAGAAGGACCAGTTGAGCAAGAAGTTCTTGGCAGCCTTTGGCAGTGTGCTGGGATTGTTCTCGTACGGCTTCAGCACCTGGGAGACCACGCCATCCAACCAGCTGGCCCACTGCTCCAGTGAGTTCTGCTGCTGCAGAGTCATTTTGAAGTCCTGCTCCAGCCTCTGGACCACCAGGTCCTCACACTGACACACCCAGGATGCCTGCTCCTGATGGGGGACACGGGCCAACAGTGTCAGGGCTCTGCTGCTCCACTGCACATGAACATCAACACAGGGAAGAGAAGAATTTGCGAGGCGAGAGATGGCTGCGACTGACACACACCTGCACATTGGTGAAATCCACTCGGTTGAGGTCGGAGAGCATCTGGCTGATCTGGGCCGAGTTCTGGAGGACGGCGCGGGCGGCCTGGGCCAGGTGGTTCAGGCTGGTGTAGCGTCGTAGAGTTTGGGAGAAGGAGCAGATGCACACCACCTGAGAAAAGGTGAGGACAAAGTGAATCACTGTGTGTGTAACAAGAACCATATCAATTGTTTTCTTGCCGTCTATATATACATATATGAGGAGGGTGTGTTCTCGCCTAAAACAAGACATTTCCAGCTATTGTATCTATGTACGTCACCTGGTTGCTCTCAGCTATGACTGAAACCCAAAAGGTGTTTCATTGGTCCTTTCTGGGCTACTGTAGAAACACGGTGGCCTCCATGCACAGCTCTGACTTACAGATGTGCATGTTGAGATGTAATCAGCGCATTGATATACAAATACCTTTGCGCGCACCATCTCCTCTGGGATGTTCATCATGGCACCCGTCAACCAACTCTCCAGACTTTTGGCAAAGTTACGGATGGCCTGAGTTAAGGCACCTGAGGGAGCGATGGCGGTGATGCAGAGAGGGGAAAGAGTTTACACATGGAGGAAGACGCCAAGAACAATGTAACCCCCCCCCGCCCCCCGCGAAAAGGCCTTGCTGACTCACTGGGGATGGGTCTCAGAACATCAGGGATGAGGATCTCCACCAGAGTCTGGTACAGCAGGTTGTCGCAATCTCTTGTCCAGCGCAGCACCGGCTCAAACTTACACAAAAATGCCTTGCTGACTCACTGGGGATGGGTCTCAGAACATCAGGGATGAGGATCTCCACCAGAGTCTGGTACAGCAGGTTGTCGCAATCTCTTGTCCAGCGCAGCACCGGCTCAAACTTACACAGCACCACCAGGCACGATTTGGGCAGTCGCTTCTCGGACTCATTGTGTCTAGAGGAGAGCAGGGCATGAGTCTAAAGCTCGTCCTCTGTTACCGCAGGGCTTCGCTCAGCTTGTGTGGGTGTGGGAGCGTGTCTGTGATACGTACAGGTTGAGAGACTCGGTGTCGTTGCTCTGGCTGAACCTCCAGAAGGATTTCCACAGTGTCTCAACCAGAGTGAACTGAAGGTTGACCATCACGTCCAGAATGGCCTGAGAGGAATTACACAAATATTTTTCAAAAACACTCACGTGTTGCGCTTGACAGCAACAACCACCATATTTTTCCGAAGTGCAAACTAAACGCCTTTAAAGTTTTATTCATCACGATAAGCATCTGTCGATTCTCCTGCGTACAGTTCGCCGGAACGTGCGACTTCTCACCTTTCTGTCACTAAGTCCTACACACTGAACCTTTCCATCGTTAATAAGTGTGTCTCCCCTTCTCTGTTGACAGCAGCTCACCTCACAGTGTTCTCTGTAGAGAGTCTGAAAGGCCTTGAGGTGTTCTAGAAGGATCCCGTCAGGCAGGGGGCGATCTTGCAGGTCTATGTCCACGAAGTCTGGCAGCAGCCTCGATGCCTCTGCACAAGATTCAGCACAGGGGAACAGTGAGTTTTTACATTTCACCTGCTACACCCAGTCTTCATCTCTGATCATTGCAATGCTCGTACAGCTAAATACAGCCAACAACGATAACGAATCAGTATTATTGTTTTGAAAAGATAATGATACACGTCCTCACCCAGAAACTGCTGATACTGTTGCACCTGATCGTCACAGAGTCCCGCAGCCTGTTGACCTGTCCCCCCTGATGTCCCATTCGTGATCCCCTGTGTCTTGTGAACTGGTTTGACCCTGTCCCGACAGAAAATCCAGTGAGACGCAGAAACGATTCACAGGGAAGAGCCACTCACTTGTCCCAGTCACTTCCCTCCACACTGACTCGTACCGTATCATTCGTGTTACAGCCGGGCACCTCATACACGTGCATTCAGACATTCTTGTCTTCAAACTAACCGTCATCGTACCTGTTTTTCTGTGAGAAAGGCTGCTGCCTCATCGCCATGTGCTGCTGCTCATCCATCAGTCTGAGCAGCGGGGAACCAGATTTGATCCTCAGGCCATAATAGTGGTATTTTGAGTTCCCCCTGACACGCATGCATGGAAAGGTTAGGACGTTGCAGTGGCGTACATGTATACCAGCATCACCAAACGTGTTTTGTGTTTGTGTGTACGTACCTGGTCCCTAACCTCCGCGTGCGCAGCCCCATGAACACAGACCTGATGAGTTTCCCGAAGGATGCAGCATTGACGGGTTCTAGTTTCTGCTCCTGGCAGTGCAGCAGGTAGTGGTAGTAAAGGGTACAGCGAGGTAAACTCACCCCTTCCGCCCCCTCATAGTTGTCACACAGCCATTGCACCTACACATGGGGGGGGGGGAGATCAATGTATCTTCATTTTTTTTTTTTTTTTACCCTTTCACCTCTTTGATTATGACATCTCTTTCATGACTTGGCACTCACAGTAGCCGGTGGGGCACGAGAGTTAGGGCTTGAGTAACTCTGTCCTCCTCCTCCCAACACATAACTTCCTTGGACAATGTAGCCCGCCCCACCCGCAGCAGCTGCCCCGCTACTGGCTCCCCCTGTTGCCACGGAAACTGGCTGCGAGGTCACGGTGCCGGTGATGTCTGACTCAGAGCTGGGCGTGGCCTCATAATAGGTGGAGGAGGAGGCGGGAGGGGTCTGGGAGTAGAGCGGGGAATCGGAGAAAGGGTAGGTGCTTGATCGTCTGGACGACAAAAGAAATGGAGATTTGGAGAAACGCATAAATACGCAACAGGTGCGAGTCGTGATCCTTTTTTAGGCAGCGCGTGTTTCAATCAGCCAGCGCAGTTTGGCTTTTCTACTCACATGGTGGATGTGGTGAAAGTGGCGTCTCCTGCTTCGTCCACATACTGTACCTGGCCGGGGTACACGTGCTCCACCTGGACAGCATGGAAAAAAGAAATCTTAAAAGGTCTTGAGTTCAAGCTTTGGGAGAAATGTTCCATTTTAATTTGCAGAGCTGGATTATCAAACGCTGATCTTTTCATGAGTGCATAATCACATGAATGTACAAACTGTTGTTTTGAATCACTCTTGAATGAGATTTGTATACTTGCACTGTGAGCCGGTCCTCTCTACAGAGACTCTACAGTAGCCCACAATAGACAAACTTAACACCTTTGGAGTTTTAATGACGAGTGAAGGTTACCACAGCCATTTGGATATTTAAAGGTCCCAGTAATTTGGGGCAGAGCCAAAGACAAATACACATTTGAATGTGACTGACTTTAAAGCACTGTTGTCTCTCTATGGATGTACGAACTCTCAGATTACCATTCTAGTTCTTAGTGGATTCATAACTAACAATGACCCCTTTCAAATAACATCTCATCAGTCCATCAACTGTCCCCATAACTGCCCCCATTGTCCCCATACTATATGCACAGTATAGGGTTCAGGTTCACTGCAGAAACACTGAGCAATGCTGTGCCACTAGATACAACCATTAATAATAATGTTTGATGGACAACAATGGCCTTTAAAGGTCCAATACAAGGGATTTTATTGACATCTAGGGGTGAAGTTGCATGTTGAAGATAAATACCCCCCCACCTCCCCCTTTCCCTTCCGACATGTCATAGAGCGTATCGTAGACTTCAGACATTAACGTTTGTCCATTTTGAGCCACTGTACAAACCTGCTCCAGGTGTAAACATGAAGGGCTCATTCTGGGGCAATGAACACAACAATTAGTACATTCATGGGATTGTTTACATCCGTATACTTATTTCTTATTTAGTTACTGATAACAGCAACAATGTGACCTATCTCTAGACACAAGCTAGAACACATGATGGGATTGGAATGCCTCGTGTGTGTCTGTTTACCTCCTGGTTAATGAGCACAGGCTGTAGGTTGTTGATGTGGCCTGTCTGAATTCTCTTGGCTGCCTGCAACACTGACCTCTGCTGGTGAAGAAAGTCACAGTGTCAAGAAAACTTCATCAGTAAAACACCCTCTGTTTAGAACCTGGCCTTTAACGACTAACTTGCATGTTTTGTAAATGGAGACTCACCTGTGTGGTGGTCTGCACCGGCTGGACCACCTGAGTGGGAACTCCCGGGCCAGGGGGGCTGGAGTCTGACACACTGTCATTGGAGTGAACAGAACCCTCTGGAAACAGCAAATGGAGGAAGAGTAGGTTAATTAGTGGAAATAAAAAAAGTTTAAAAAAATAAAAATAATCCAGCTATTCTCGCGACAGGTTCAGTACTTACGACACACTGTTTCCAAATCGTAATAACAGCTGCCATAGAACATCCCGCAATGTTCTTTTATTATTTATGGTTAAACTGAGGAGAGACCAACAGTGAGGAGGGCGAGAGTGAATCTGTCCAACTCTCATTTCATCCTTATATGTTGCATGCAGACGGACAGCCTTGGACAGCTAATCTCCCCAGATGGAGAGAGAAATCCCTCCATCTTGTAAACATGCAGATCAGATGAAAGGGAAATAAGAGATACACGAGCGATGTAGGATGGGGGGGAATGATAGTGGATAGAGGAGAGGGTCATGGCCACTTTTTAAACCCTCCAGGTGAAAAAACATTTTCGATCACATTTTGTATAACCTGGGTTAAGTGCTGACTCGTAGTAGTACCTTCGGTAACAGCAGAGCCAGAGCACTCTCCATAATTCACTTACAAATTCAATTACTCTCCGCAGACTGTTTTGGCTCTAACTGCTCCTTCCTTGCTTCCGTGTGCCACTGGAACAGGTTAAATACTTTTTATTCAGGCAACGTCCTCTAAGAAAAAAGTAATATAGAAATTCATTTCATGTCTGGCATTTCGCCCCTGACGTATGTCAAAGATTATTATATTTATGTTTTTATCAGTGTATGACACGTCGTCCTCATTTCCCCAGAATGAGCCCTTTATTTACACATCAATAGCAGGTCCTCTCCACAGAGGCCACCATTGTGCACCACCGTGTTTCTGTAGTGGCATAAAAGGGGGCAAAATGAACAGCATTTGAGTTTTAATAATAACTGAAGTCTGCCGTGAGATCACCTATATGCTGAGATGGGAAGGTGAGGTATATTCAGCTGCATTCAATAACACTCAATCTTACACACTGTACTTTTAATCAGTAGTCTTAGTCTAACATGGACGTCAGTCTTTGGTTTTTATCTGGTTTACATTGCATTGTAATCTACTGAGGCTCCTGAGGACAAAGCACATTCAAAAGATAAAGTACAACAATGATCAGGATCAAATCTAGACACAAACTGCTCCAGAACACTAGGGGGCGTAATGTAAATTGTAAATACCTTTGTGTGTATACAATACTGTATATACCAACATTTTGGTGTTGTCATAGCTTTATACATTTTGGTCAGTTACACTGGCACTACATGGCATTGTGATTGTCATGTCTTTTTTCCATTTTTAGGATGGAACCAAAATGAGACCTGTTGAGACAACTATTTTTAATATCATAAATAGACAGATTGATGTCTTCGATCACTCTCACGGAATGTTTTTTAGCTGATATAACAGTATCTAAAACTTGTTGAACTAGAAATGCTGACATACATCATGGCTGCCTGCAATCTGATACATGTGAACACGTATGATAGAAGAAATGATGTGTTTAATCCTCTCCAGTGAAGCAGTTTTACAAAGTTACACGAGGAGTGAGATGATCTACGGTAAATTCTTCAGAATAAGGGAGGTTTGTCTTTTAAATGAGCAGTTATTCTGTTAACTTAGTCATCCAGGCTCCATGAGAAAGAGACAGGCCTTGGGCATGTGACTCTCACTCTGGGTGAGAGTGCATAGTGTTACTTGATACTCGCAGGGAAAAAGATCTACTAATAGACAACCCTAAAATAAACAGAGATAGACTGTGGTGTTGGAGTTCATTCTCTCTCTTTTCCCATAAATTAGCATCACATTCTCCGAAATATGTTTAATCTAGTTTCTTGTTTCATGCTAAAATCGTGAAAAAAGCAAAGGCTTAAATCTATTTAATTTCCTGTGATATAAATTGCATACTTCATACGCCAAGTTGATGTAATGTCATAATAATAAAAACCTTCTGCCACAAACTTTCGAAAGCAGTAAAAGCAACCGAGTTAAATAAAAGTCAGGTTCCATCCATCAGTTGGACCACGCAGCCTAGCAACCGAGTCCATCATCTTATTTTGTCCTCAAAATGTATGCGCTACCCGACCAGCCATCAGACGGAAGGACGACATCAGTGGTTCTTTAGTTCTGTCAGAATTCAAACCTCTGCCAGTCTCCTTTTTAAACATCTAATCAGAGACTGTTTCAAAGGTCCAATGTGTAAGACATCCACACCATTAGTTATCACTCAATCCCATGCACAAGGCTTTGAAAGATGACGTGCAATTTAAAGAGGCACAAAACATATAATGGTTTGTGAAAATCACCATCAAAAAACAATACATCACAACTATTGTATTCCTTAAATAAGAGATGCCGATGGTTCCTGGAATTGTATTTGAAGTGCTATAAATAATCTCAGGAATTTAGGGCAAATGACTAAATACAAATATCCTCTTCCATTAACTTGCAACTGATAGGCAATGCTCTGTGCCAGTCAGTGTCCCCGCAGGAAACCAGCATGCTGTTCACAGCTTAGGAAAAAAACCCCTCACAGGATGAAGGTTTGCTCCATCTCCTGTCATTAAACAGAGTGTGTATAAGGAGTGTTTACAAAGTGTGTATGACAGAGGCATGTGCCACTCATTCTCACCTGTGACTGTGACTATGATGTACTGAGGTGAGCCACTCTGACCGTTGCTCTTCTGGACAGCAGCGTGCTGGATGTCAGAGGTTACGTAGTGCTGCGTGGGGGTGGTCAGAACCGACTTCTGGCTCTGGGCCTGAGTGGGAGGCACCTGAGAACAAAGTGCATCCTGTCCAGTTTTGGAGGCGGCGGCTGATTGATTTGCAGTTGCAGCGGTTCCAGAGGTCGGTGGGATCTCAGACAGGAAGTGTGCCGTCTTTGCGGATGAGGGTGTGGTGGCAGCAGTTGTTGCTATGGTTACAGTGTTGGCCTGCTGAGGCTGAAGGTCCTCTGAGTATCCAGAAGTTGCCATGGCAACCAATCTTTTGAGGCACTAGTTCTGAGGATACAAGGAAATGGAAGACATTAATGAAAGTGCAACATTCATACATAGAAACACACTTTGAGGGCTCATCATATTTTCTCCTGAGGTTTGGATGAGATACTGCTAGTGGGTTTGTGCTTACAAATGTGTCATGTGGTGTGTGTGTGTGTGTGTGTGGGTGTGCGCGCGTGTGTGAGGTAAC